>OU015498.1:173257816-173327816 GCA_907164885.2 Dolomedes plantarius | reverse complement strand
TTCCGCAGCTTTTTGTTTGTCTGCTCTCAAAGAGTAAGCATGTAAGTTCCTTGCTGTCAAAATGTACGGGCGGGGCCGGGTCCCCGTCCCCGGCCAGCGTCGCGCGATGTGTTCGAATAAATCTAATTAATGTTCTACAAAACAGTGTCGGAAATAAAGACTATGTATAAACCAGCTGCCTTTTTCCTGATATGAATCCGAGGTGCTTTATTGTCCTCTCCATCTACCTCGCCACTCGCTACTTCGACTACACATTATGGATTCGAACCGTATGAAGCTCCTGGCCATTGCTTCGCCTCGCCACAGTTTCCATTTGCCTATTTACGATTACACCCGAAGCTTACTCCATTTATTATTACATATATATATATATATATATATATATATATATATATATATGCGAATATATAAATGTATGTGTGTATATTGCGAATGTGATTTCACGCTGAGCACTTGAAATGCTTTATCAGGGCTGTCCATTAGTCTTTTTTTAGCATGTATTGCGCATTTCATAAGAGATTGAGTTATATCTTTCATAGTGAGTTTTGGGCTAATCAATGGAGTTACAATCGATAAATTTTCCATCAAAACTTCAATATAATTCTGGCAATCATGAACTTTCTGCTTAAAACATGGGCAGCTCGTGGGGCACGGTTAACCAAAAACAGTTCAAAGCTGGAAGGGTTGAAAGCATGCAAACATTAACAAATTAAATTAGACTGATAAAAGAAATTCTATTTTAATTCACTAATTTGCTGTTTTTATGTGCGTAATGACACAAAGCAATATCGATTTATAGTCGTTAATGAAAGATATCTGAATTTACTTTGATTAAAATATGCCTGCAGTGCATTTAGCGTCACAGCTAAATTTTGTTGCAACTATTAGAAATTTTCAGTTATTAAAAAAAAGAAATAAATTCTTTTTCAACAGCTTTTGATATGACTAATAAAATAATTCGTTGAACATTTTTTAACAATAAAAATCTTGCTCAATATTTATTGGCGCCATATCTGTGTTCTCGTGCAAATATTTCTAAATTAAAAACTATTTTAAAACGTTAAAAGTGGCAGGTCTGAAACAGTTGATTTGAATGTTGTCTATTTCCAATTCCTCCTTTCACTTAATTAATTTCGTCTACAGTTAGCAGTGTTGGGAATTGCTTTTTAGTCATTCTCTACAACGTTATCTACATTTACGGGCTACATCGTTATTCTAAGAAACGGTGATGTTAGATGCCCTCTTTATGTTATGATGACAGGAAAAATCTCTTCTTTAAAACGTCACCGAACTCGAGATTTTAGGAGCGCTAAAATTATTTTATTTGAACTCTTACATAAAAACATTACATATTAAATGAGATTGAAAACTTAAATAAAATTTGAATCAAAGTACTTCCTTGTATCTTGAAATGAAAGACAAAATCAGAAAGTGAATAAAAGAAATAGCTGAATCGAAGTCCGTTCCGATTGGAAAATATTTCTCTTTGACTTTTGTATATATACCATAATAAAGCAACCAAATACGCAAGGTTGAGAACCATTGGTCTAAATTGTAAAAATAAAGGATGGGACAAATTTTCAAACTTTTATCATTCGGAGATTTGTAAAAGATCTTAAGATGGCGATCTCTCGTTCATTGTAAATCCGTAGTTTCCAGCTCATTTGGATGTTTTCTTGGATCTCTAGTATCTTGATATGGCTTACGTTTTTTGGTTGTTTGGTGGGGTTTCTTAACTGCTCGTCAACAGGCAGGTCGACAACAAAGCCAAATAAATAAGAAAAATAAAGGTAATAAACAGTTGAGACAGTGTCGGGGCTTGTACAAAGTATTATAGAAGTGTCTTTCATTTTTGGTTCCTCGAGTAAAATTTCCTAATTTGTATTCCCTGTGCTGTTGGAAAAGGTGGAAAAACTCTGTAAATGAAACAAATCAGAGAAAAAGTCTAAAAAAGGATTTCAGGATTTTTTTTAATGTTTAAAATAATTTTCTGTTATTAAATAAATGAAATTGCTTTGCGCATAGTTACTAATGGAAAAAAACAGTTAGACTGTGCTGAAAAAGTAAAGTATCTTTTTTACGAATTGAAAATCAAGCTGTTTTTACTATGGACTTACTAAAACAGGAATCAAGCGTATACTGAGAAACAAAATATTATTAAATTTCGGCCTTCGATTTGAACACTCGAATGCTTCCATCTCTATAAGGCTGGGGTTGTTTATATCATTTAAACAAATCGAAGAGCGAAAAGAAGATTTGAAGAAACAAGATTTGAAGTCAAACAAGACGACGAAACAAGATTTGAAGTTTAAAAAAAAGGAGGGGAGGTCGGAATGAGAAATATTTAGAATTGCTCAATCCATCCCTTTCACAAATACTGAAATCTTACACAGCAGGGAAAACGCCGCACCACAAAATCTAAAACAAACGTTCGTGCTAAGAAAACAAACGTATCTAGACGAAACTGTAGAACAATAGAAAGTTTACAAAACAAGAAAGTTTGTCCAGAAAAGAGTGGCTATAACTAGCTGAAGTGATTTCGAAAGCAAGCATTGGAATTTTGAACTATTGAATATCTTTCCAAGAAATCTAGTTGTGAAGTTTGGTTATGGAACACGTAATGAGTATGCTGTCGGAACGATAATTATAGAGCAAAGAACAGGCAAAAAAGGCACAAATTTGAGAACTTCGCGTTTAATTATGTGCTAGATATTTTCTTTCCGCGCAAACATCTAGGGTTAGACATTTGTTATGCAGTGGTCCACTATTCTTGATAAAACAAACTCCTCTCGGTGGATAAAGTTCAGTAAACTCTAATTACACTCGGTTTACTCGTTGGGAATAATAACAAATTTTCGGGATAGTTTTGGGGCTGAATGAAAACAATGTGGCAAGAAAAAACACTCTTAGTACAGAAATTTTACGTTTCATGAAAGAGTTTGCAAAACGAATAGACTCACTTTGATTTCGTTCAAAATTTTTATTGTTTAGATTTTTAAAAAAAATACTGGCTTTCAAAGAAAGTTAGTTGCTGATTCGATATGGTAAAATTTTAGTACTTTCATGCTGGACTGTTGTTACGTGCAAAAAAAAAAAAAAGTATGAGAACATAAGATAGTTTCGCATCGGTAGTCAGTCAAAGTACACATGGCATGACCCCCCAAAAAATTTGTTTTTTCCCACTTTTTTCATCTTGTTCAAGCTATTTCTTTCTAGTTTAAAGACCATTTTTTTTTCAACTTAAAGTTATTGAAATAATAAAACATTTTTCGTTTACTGGAGTAAACACCAGGGATTTTTTTGTCTAACGCTGAGGCATATTGGTAGTGAGATATTAACCTTTTGTTATTCACCGCAATTTCCTGGCTACTTTATTATGAGAGCACTCTATAGGTAAGCCAGCATTGCTCCCTATGAGGGGGACGACACGGAAACAACCAGGCCTTACTCCGGATTTGAACCTCGTGGCAGCTAAGAACGCTAACCACTACACCATGTCGGCGGCGTTACTACCAGATATTGAACGCTGATTGAATTCGTAACATTTATTATCCATCTCCATCCCACAGGCTGCCTTTTATTTGTCCATCTCCAGCACACAGGGTCTCGACTTTGTTACGGGTTCCTCGCCAAAGCATAATGGAAGAGTATGGTGTACGGAAAGGAATTCCTCAGACGTAATTTCTCTAAATTTTAACTGGTGACTGAAAAAGTGCAGTTTGAGACTGGCAAATGCATTTATTTGTTCCTTAACACACACAAATGCCTTAAATGGTACGTTAAATGCTTTAAAGATTCAATGTCGTGAGGGTAATAATGGGTTAAAATGTCGTAAGGATACTTGATGCCTATTAAGCATTTCCGGCGAGGCGTGGCATGCAAGGGCTAATCAAGCATAGCTTACCATCTTACTTCTGAAAGGAAATGGCCAGGGCACTGGCATTCGGTTCATGGATGTTTGTAGACTTTCGGAATTGGCTCTAAGCTGTAGTTCCCGGTCTAATGAGCCCTCGTGTAGCAAAAAGTTGACCGTAGCGCTCCAAACCATATACCATACTTCTGCAAGGAGATAAGCGATGCTTTCCTGTTTCATTCTTGGGAAGCTTTGATCAAGTATAGGGGAAGCGTTTGTTGAATTCTGAGGTTGCTATCCAGCTATTGATAAATGGGATGCCTCGAATAGATCAGTGTCTTTCTTAATTTTTCTTCTAATAATCCTTATTATTTCATTTTGGGGAAGCTTTATTTCATACTAGAGAAGTGTTTGTTCAATTCTGAGGTCTTTAAGCGATGTTTAATTCTGGGGTTACTACCTAAGCTTGATAATTACAAGATAACAAGAACTTTTTATATACCATGTTTTTAAATTTTCTTTTCAATAATACAAACTTGACAATTCTATGCATTAATAAATGCTTTTTTAAAATTTTTTTGATGAATTATCCCATCAACTTGAAAGAAAATGATCAAATGCGTAATAAAGAGGTATCAAATGCGTAATCAATCGTTTAGCTCAGGAATTGGAAGTTAACTTCCGTTAAAATTTTCGTTCCCGTCCCGTCCGATAGATGGCTGCACCATTCTACAAAACAAAATTAAATGAAAATGAATTCAAACTGCTTAAAGATGGCTAAAAGTATCAGAAGAATGCATTGTCATCGTGTTCTGAGCTATTCTAAAAGTTTCAAATGTCTAGCTAGTCGGGAAGATAGTTAAAAATCGATTGCAAGATTTGTACCGGACAAACACACAAACAAACAAACAAACAAACAAGAAAGCGAGTTAATAAAAACATGGTAATAAATGGTATGCTTCTGGTTGATCGGTATCTTTCTTTAAACAATGTTTCATGGCAGATAACGGTACTGTGATTTCCATGTTGTTAAATACATTCATCTTAAATCCAATTTCTAACAGCAAATACAACCTCCAACGGCATTGGAAGCCGCAGACTCTAGTTTCTAAGACCTGACCATTCAGTCATAATCTTCTGGAAGAAGAGAGTAATTTCTATAAAATCACATTTGAAAAAAAAAACTCTTGAAACTACTAACTACAACTATACTACGCTGTTTTACTATACTATGCTTAATAAACTTGGAAATATATCACTATATGGAAATTAAAGAAAGTGAGATCAAAACCTGATAATTAAAATTTGTATTCAAATTATATATATATATATATATATATATATATATATATATATATATATATATATATGTATATATATATATATATATATATATATATATATATATATATATATATATATATGTATATATATATATATATATATATATATATATATATATATATATATATATATAATGCAATCTCCGGGGTATGGGAAAAGGAATGTATTTGGGGAAGGTACTACATATAAAAGTCTCCGGGTAATGTACCATATAAATTGGCCAAATCAATACACACTTCCTTTTTAATTCGATAAAATCGCAGCCTCTTTTTTGCCATATTTTTCAGCTCTCGTAGCATCGATTTGTACTGCCTTCAACAATCCCAGCTCTATGTTGTATACTGCTTTTTACCCGAAAAGAGAAACAAATTATTAAGATAATTATAAGCTACTGCTAAAATAAAATTCCCTGCTATGCTGCCAATCAATACGAATCTCCAAGAATTAAGGAGGGGGGACTCTACTAAATAAGGAGTAAACAGCAAGTTTCCGAAACTTGCTTCGGAAGCGAGACAGCTCAGTTTCCGATCTGCACACAGAGATAAATAGGTAAATAACTACCTGCGACAGAACGTCCCGTGACGATTTGCATAAGATAAATTCTAGTCTCTCAGCTCGTGTGATTCCAAAGAAAGTAAACAAGGCAGATTTGAAAGATGTTTAATGTAGCAATGAGATGCCGACTCCGCGTGAGTTTGAAATGATTGTATATTTAGTAGAGTCCTAAATATGCTTGATGTATTATTGATTCGACAGCGTTAGGATTTATTAATATACAAACGGAATAGGAAATTGTATTAAAATAGTGAAATTGATATCTGGAAGTGGGAAATTAATATAGAATTTCAAATATGAGCTCGCATTATTCATTCGTAAATTAAATATTAAATTCAATATATAGAAATGAGATTTTCGAAGCTTATTTTAACACTTGAGTGGTTTGCGATTTTCCAAGTTTTCTGCTCAAAATCGTAAGCGAAATTTATAGCTTGTATATGCTTATACTAAGGAGACTTTTAATGCGGTAGAATTATAATAATATTAACCAAAATAAGTGTAGAAAGGGAAATATTTCTATTCATTAACTTGTGGGAATAGAAAATTGAACATTTCCTAGGAGCTAGACCTATTATTTATGATTTTGGACAACATTTCTTGGATGCCTGATTGAAGTCTGTTGAAATCCATTGGATGGGAAAATGCTCTGATCAGATAACTCAGTGCGACGCGATCATAATGTGGCGTTATATTATGAACAGAATAAACAGAACGCCTCAGGCGTAGCTGGAGGATTAATGGTTATACCTTGTAAAAACGACTTCGAGGTATACAAAAGTTACAACAAGTTTAATGCTTCATTTAACAGAAACAATAATATAAACTTTCCCCAACAATTTTTTTTTAGTTCAAAAGTAAATTGATGCCTCAGACGGAAGAAGTAATATAAACACGCATAAAATGGTTCAAACTCATATATCTCTAATTACGATCCTTTCAGCTGCTCTTAAATTTCAATCAGGATTTGTATATACTGATATGACTTTCCAACGACTGGAGTATTTATTATTTATATATGGCACCCCGGCAAGAAAAGTGACACGAGTCCAAAAAAATGGCAATTTTGAGGTTTTGTCATTGAAAAATATGCATGAAGTGCCCCATCGTGCACGAAAAGAGACACGTCTGTATCTCGCAATTTGTCCACCTGAGGACAGCTGTATTAGTTTTATTGTAATGCTAGTTCAAGCTGTACCGTACTCTTTAATTGGATTTTTCTCAAATGCTGCATTTTTGAGTTGTCACTTTTCTTTCAGGGGTGCGATATGAACAACAGTTCGACTTAACACTAGGAATGTTTTTGTTTACTAAATGTTGGGGGGGGGGGGGACAATCAGGATTCAAGTAATAACAATTGTTCAGCTTATAAGTTCATTAAATCAGTGCTATAATTTTGTTATATTTTCAATAATTCTTAATTAGACAAGTTATTCCTTGCATAGTTATGAATTATTGAAATATTATACCTTTGTATAAGTTTAATTATGAATTATTCACTATGAATTATATATTTTACAATTATGAACTATTCACTTTACATAAATTTATTAACTTTACCCTTTCGGTGCTCCTACAATAAGATCAGTCAATTTAGTCAAACAGCAAAAGTAATTGTCCCATTTTCAGGGAGTGAACCGGTGTTTTGCAGACCATTCTTGCCATTAAAATACTCCATATTTTATCAATGAAACTGTAGAATGTTAGTATTTTTGTCGGGGAGGTTGTTCTCCTCTTAACATAGTGATTTTCTCTTTTATATATATATATATATATATATATATATATATATATATGTGTGTGTGTGTGTGTGTGTGTGTGTGTGTGTGTGTGTGTGTGTGTGTGTGTGTGTGTGTGTGTGTGTGTCAGTTATAAGGAGTATCAGAGATACCCCATTGCGTTGTGTAAAATTGGGAGGTGAACTTCAAAGGTAACATACGTTTATAAATAAAATAAGACATTTATTTTTACAATATTATACAAAGGTTAGTTTACATATTATAAAAGCATTTCTTGGCTAGTTGAATTATATGTATAAAGAATTAGGCCATTTGTATCCGCTTCCTGCGGAATAACCATTACGGGTCGAGTGAAATCAAGATCAATTTATCAAAATTGATAAAAAAAAACCACCAGTTCCATTATTAGCCCATTTTAAAAGGGGAGAAATGACCAACCTGGGGACCTTTGAGGAGGCTGCAAGGTATGGCACAATGAGGCTGGGGCACTTCTACCGGTGGAGGCCGCAGGCATGGCGCGGGCGGTTGAAACGAACATCTCGCCTCGTCGGGGCTTTAGCGGGGGCGCATCTCGTCTCTCCTGGTCATCGCGCAGCAGTTCCAGGCCTTTTTTTCACAGCTCGCCACACAATCTCTGACCCTCTGCCTCAGCTCTCGTCGTCGATTCCCTCAAAAAACTCGGGATTCCTTTTTCCCCTTTTGCCATTGGCCCCTCCCCAGGTTGGTCTCCCACGTAAATTTATTGCCTTTCCGTGTATTTTATTCGTGGGCCGGATGATACGACATCCCCACGGTTGGCTCACGTGGTAGTTATATTTTCGCGAAAATTGGATGTCCCTTGAGTCTTTCCTGGAATTTTCTTCCTCCCATCCTAAGGAACTTTGGGATGCGATACTTCTCGGAACTTGGTGCAGGTGCAGATGCAGGCCAGGCCCCTTTTTTCGAATATGGCCATTTTATGACCCATAAATGTGATGACGGAAAAAGAAAATGGCGATACTGTTGTTGGGAGGAGACAGAATGTTCAAATTGTGGATCCCTCACCACCATATATATATATATATATATATATATATATATATATATATATATATATATATATCTGTGTGTGTGTATGTGTGTAAGTAAGTAATAATAACACCCCACTAATATTAATTGTCCTATATCTAACGCGTATCCTAAATTTTTCTCAATAAAGCCCAGCCCTATTTCAAAAACGATATCGAAAATTGAAATAACCTAATATTCTCTTTTACGCATGTGCGGAAAAGTTATTTTTAGACTTTCGTGATCTCGATCCTCCTTCGAAGAAATACCCCACGATCGGGGTCAACCAAATAAAAGAATTCTAAGCCTAGCGGTAAAATCAGAAGTTACTCAGTATAAAAGGTGAGACAGAGCAGTTTCGCTCTCTCTACTTCTTTGGCTCTGCTTCATTACTTTCTTGCTTGCAGTCCGCGTACTTTTGCGTACAATCCTATACCATAATGTAAAGTCTGTATTCTCAAGCCCCGGGGTGTGCCGCCAGAACTGTTTGTGGGTGTCCTGCTGAATTCGGAATGTCTTCGTTATATGGAATAATAAAATAATTGAACTGTTCAACGTATTCCTGTTCTTTTCTCAAGTGTGTTGCGTTCCTGCTCTGTGTCCACCACCACGTCAACAAAAGTGTGAATCCATCACCTGTACCGGTCTATTAGAAGTATTTCCACTATGGGTACGTCTACTCAGTCGTGTTTCTTCTCCTCTACACAGTTAAAGTTATTCTTCCGGGAAAGTACCCGCTTCTCCTTATATACACTGCTCAAAAAAATTAGGGCAGCAAGCAAAGAAGTTAATAAAACCGTGCGAGACAGACACGTATTGGCATAAAATGGATAGTACACGCGTATCAATGCGCAATACAGAAAAAAAGACGTAAAAGAATTTGTAATTAAGTATTTAATTCTTTGAAAATATGGAAAAAACATGAAAAGATGATTTAGGGCAACAATTTGGGTTACACTTAAACGATAAAAAAAGTATTGTTTAGAAATGATGCAAGATTTTTAATATGGCGTGTGGTCTTCTCGAACAGCTAAGACTGCTGCACACCTGTTTTCCATGAATGCGATGATGTTATCGATAAGACTTTGGGGAATACTGTTCCACTCCTCAAGAAGTGCAATCTCCAAGACTCGGAGAGTAAAAGGAGGCCTTGGTCTCGCAGCAATGCGTCGATCGAGCATGTCCCAAACATGCTCGATTGGATTCAGGTCAGGAGAGCACGCCGGCCATTCCATACGCTGTATTGTTTCAGCTTCAAGCATGTTCTCCACAAGACGAGCTGTATGCAGTCTGCCATTATCATGCTGGAAAACAAAGGAATCTGCAATGGCTGCAGAGTAAGGTATGGCATGAGGTCTCAGTATCTCGTCTGCATACCTTCGAGCCGTCAAAGTACCATTCAGAATGATATGCAGGTCCGTACGTCCAGCTATGCTGATTCCACCCCATAGTATAAAACCAGCTCGTCTGTATTGTGACCGTTCACGAACGAATGTGGGGTTATTTCGAGTGCCCCTTTCCCTCCATACCAAGACACGTCGGGTGTCACACTTCAGACTGAATCGGGACTCGTCTGTAAACAGAACTTGGCTCCAATCATGTTGCTCCCAATCTCAATGTTCAGCAGCCCATCTTCTTCGGGCCGCACGGTGGCGTGAGGTCAACGGAATGCAGACCATTGGCCTACGTGCATAGAGACCTCCCTGATGAAGCCTATTACGTACTGTTTGGCTGGACATCCTTCGTCCTGTCTCCAAGAGCAACTGTCTTTGCAGCTGAGTAACATTGTCTGTTCTGTTTCGATGAGCTGTTAATAGTATATACCGGTCATCAGTTGCTGTAGTGGCGCGTGGCCGACCTTGCCCTGGTCGACGTCTAACATTCCCTGTTTCTTGGAATCGATTCCACAGCCTTGCAACGACACTTCTGGCAACTCCAACAGCGTCCGCGACACTACGTTGCGTTTGCCCGGATTCAAGTCTGCCTATAATACGCCATGCCATGGATTCCGGTAAATCACGTTGTTGAGACATTTTCAAGTCACCTTTACTCAAAAAGAATAACTGAGCAATCGAATTTCACAGTTAAGGCAGTAAAACAGACGTTTCTGGAACATCCCGATTTCCGCCCTTATGTTCTTCTTCTGGTTTTTGACGTCATGAACTTTGATTTCATATGAAGTTTTCTTCTTCTGTTTCCTGCTACGCTTTAAGTTATGGATGATTTATTTTATGTTACTTATCGGTGTAAGTATTTGCGTAATTTCGTTAAAACCATGTGCTCCCCTAATTGTTTTGAGCAGTGTATATATATATATATATATATATATATATATATACACTCATGGACAAAAAAATTAGCGCACCAAGAAGGAGTCGTCAAAATGAAACGAAATTTTACATACGTAATGACTACTTTGATATAAGTAAATGATAAGAAAATCAAAGAAATAGGATAATTTATTTCAGAGAAAAAGGCAAAAGAACAGAGGAGTTAATACTCCGTTGGACCCCCTCTAGCGCGAATGCACGATGCGATACGATCGGGCATTGAGTCATACAAGTTCTGTATGATGTCTTGAGACATTTCGTTCCATATTTGCTGTAACCTTGCCTCTAGTTCGTTCAAACTCGTGGGATGCCCAACTCATCGTCCCAAATGATCCCAGATATGCTCGATTGGAGACAAATCTGGGGATCGGGCAGGCCAAGGAAGGGTAGTAACAGTGCGGAGACAGTTTTGTGACACCCTTTCCGTATGAGGCCGAGCATTGTCTTGTTGAAAAATGGCTCCTGGGAGCCGTTGCATGAGTGGCAACACATGTGGTTGCAGGATTTCATGAACACACCGCTGGACTGTCATGGTGCCACGGAACAATACTAGGGGTGACCGTGTATTGTAGGCAATGGCACCCCATACCATCACATCAGCTGTGGGAGCGATGTGTCGCTGTACAGCAAAGGCAGGATTGAAGCGTTCACCACGGTCTCTCCACACACGAACACGATTGTCATCACTGCCGAGATTGAATCTGGATTCGTCGCTAAAGACGACCTGGTTCCATTCCGCTGTAGTCCAGTTTCCTCGTGCGCGGCAAAACTCCAAACGGCGACGTCGATGGGTGGGCGTCAAGGGCAGCACACGTAATGGGCGCCGCGATACCAACTGTCCTTCAGCCAGGCGCCTTCGTATGGTTCGAGAAGACACAGAGGCCCCTAGTGAAGGTGCTACCTCTGCCTGGATGGCGGCCGAGGAAGCAGTTGGCTGTACGCGTGCATTTCTTACGATGTGGCGGTCTTCTCGACGACTGGTCTGTCGAGGGCGTCCTGAGCCTGGTCTTCGTGTACATGACATCTCTCGGGTCCACTGGTCCCAACACCTCCTCGCAACACAATCAGAGCGGCCTAATTGACGAGCTACTCGCCTAGCTGACCACCCAGCTTCCATCATCCCGACGATTCTCCCCCTCTCAAACTGCGACAACTGCTTATATTGTCTTCGAACACGGCGTAATGGCATGTCTATCTCAGCTCTTCCTTTGTAAATGATTCAGCACACTCAAACAAGCTTTGGTTAACTGTTTTATACTCCACAGAGTACGATGTTCAACGCCCTCTACCGGTTATACGTAATGCGCAATCACGCTGCATTTCTAATCATTTGCATATCTCCCCGACATGTACCTTCATTGCAAGTTTCGTTACGATCCCGCAATTATTTCTTGGTGCGCTAATTTTTTTGTCCATGAGTGTATATGGTAATACAGAGGCTGTTCACACATTTTTTAGACGATGTATATTGTATTCACAAAACCAAATTACATAAAATTCTTGTGTTTTAAATGTTCTATTTCACATCCCTTATTCAGAATTATCTTTCGACACCGCAATTTCTAGGATAATAATGCCTTTTGAATTGTCAGAAGAGGCATTCTATCCCATTCCTCCTGAACAGCTTTCCAGAGTCCTGTAAGGGTTTTGGGACGACGTTCGGATAATGCAGATTTTAAAAGTCCGAAAGCACAAAAATCCATAGGTGATACATCGAGAGATTTAGTAGGGATATCAGTGAAGGGTATGGCCTTGATACCAGTTTTTTGTTACATTTTTTTAGGAAATTTACAGTGGATTTTGATGTGTGACTGCTAGCTTTGTCCTGATGGAGTCTCACAGATTGATGGCAATGTGGGTAAAGCGATGGTATTTCATTCAGAAAAATTGGCGATAAAATATGTTCCTGATAGTATTTGGAGTTAATCTTGACATTTTTTTCCACTCTCTTTATTTTTAACTTGCCATTATAAGAAAAAACAGCAACAATCATGAATCCCTTAGAAAAACTTTCTTTCGATTCTTTGAACAATGTACTTAAATTTTTTTTCTCCCCTTTTATGATAATAAATGGCTCTTTTTTTTTGTTGCAATCATTTAAATACACCCCTGATTCATCTATTGTGACAATTGTTTTCCATTTTTCTTTGGATAAGTGTTTCTCATATAGAATTCTGCAGCGTGTCCTGCGTTCAGCGATATGATTTGGAAGAAGACGATGCACATTGCGTTTTTTCGCTTTCTTAAGATTTAAATCAACGTTTATCATTTTGTTTACAGTGGACACCGAGCGTTTTAATAATTTTGCAACTGTCCTTTGACTAGGGGGATTTTCTTTTAACATTAAACAACGTACCTTTGCAATAGTCGAAGATATCCGTTTTTTTCCTTCGATACTTGTTAGGAATTTTTGTCCCACGTTTTTTTCCTTTCTTGTTGACGATATTACCTATCGACGCTTTAGATATCACAAAACCATGACTCTCACGTCGTTTTTGGATAACGGAGTATGCATATTTCTCTTCGGAAAGAGCATAAATGTAGCCTTCGAACCACTGCTTTGTTAAAAACGCCATTTTGAATAAAAACAAAACTTTCAAGCCGCAGAAGATAATTTTGACTTTTAAAAACATAGTACAATTGCAATTATTTCTTTTGCAGCAAACGATTTTTTATTACCGCTTACCAAAATCGTCTAAAAAATGTGCGAACAGCCTCTGTATTTCAAAAATGAAATCGAAATAACCGAATATTCTATTCTCTTGAATGCACGCGCGGTAAATTTTTTTTAGACATGATTCAGAACCCCGTGATCTCGATCCCCCCTTCGAAGAATCATACGACTTTTGACTTATATATCCATGATCGGGGTCAGTCAATTAGAATAATTCTAAACAGCTAGCGCCCTCACACTGTATAAAAGGTTAAACAGCGATTTCCGCCTGTTTCCTTGCTCTGTTCTGGTGGCGTCCTTCTCTGACTTTGCTATCTTCGCGCGATGTATGCCACCGCTGCCCTGTTCCATTATGTGGTGTTTTAGTATATTCAAGTTCCGGCAGGTTCGGGATAGTGTGTTTGCGTTCTTTGGTCAAGTTACATGTACTTTGATGTCTGCTGAAATGTTCTCCATAGTGTCGACGTTCTGTTATCGGAATAAATCAATTTAATGGATACCATTCGTGTGTCTCTTCTCTAATGTGTCTACAGTACGGTGAATTCGAGTGCTTATTTTCCCAGTTTTCAGCTCTAGAATGCGCTTCTCTCATCAAATACTCACGACTACATATTCAACAGTGACTGCCTTCTATATGTGTTCCCATTTCATCAAATTTATTCTATGCATGTGAATATCATCACACACACACACACACACACACACATATATATATATATATATATATATATATATATATATATATATATATATATATATATATATATATATATATATATATATATATATATATATATATATATATATATATATATATATATATATATATATATATATACCGTGTGATCAGAAAGTCAGCATACATTTGAAAAAGTAATAATTCAAGGAATAATATAGGTAGAGAGGTAAAAATTGACATACATGCTTGGAATGACATGGGGTTTTATTGTAACCACAAAAAAAGTTCAAAAAATGGCCAACAGATGGCGCTGGACAGCAAAATGTCAGTGACGCTGCATGAGAATCGTGTATAAAAGGAGCTGTAATTAGAGAGGGAATCAGATGAATTTTATCCAAAAATTAACTAAAAACTTTCATAATTCACTAGATAATGACCTACTTTCAAATCTCGCCAATTATGACCCAGCCGACCCTGCGAACAGAAAACGGCCTAGAGCCGTTCTCTGTTATTAATTTTTATTTATTTTTCCTCTCTTTTTTCTCTTATTTTATATAAAATTTTATTATTAAATGTAATTCAAATTTTTACTGCTAAGTAATCTTTTTGCTCTACTATTGTAGACATTTTCTTTTATTATGTTAAACTCTCTCCTTCCTTGCACTGCTCTTTGAGCACTGCTCCTAATACTAATATTAAAATTCCTTCTATTCTACAAATCAATTTTGTTCATTCTCCCGGATCCGAATTTCAACCTATCTGTTTTCATCTTTATAACCATTGGTCAATTACTATGCACATCTTCGTTAGCGAGCGTGACCCATGTAACGTAGTTGCATCACTGACTCTAATGAGCTCTAATGAGGGAATCAGATGCACCAGCAATCGCAGCATATTGACGTTACCAGAAAAGGCACTGTTAGTGAAGCTGTACTATCAGAATGGGGAATCTGCTACTGCAGCTTTACGATCCTATCGCCATAGGAAGGGCATTCTAAAGGGTAAAGGTCCTATGACAATTGCAGCTGTAAAGAGAATGATTTTGAAGTTCACGATAGACCGACATCAATAGGGATGCTAAAAGATAACATCCAACGCCAATGTCTCACCATAAATAGATACGCTGTACAGTGCTGTTCACAACATTGTCTCTCGACTACAGCTATTGATGAGGAATTACGGTCGAAATGTTGAGCATTTGTTCTGCAGAAAATCATCTTTGCTTTATCATAATTTGTTATGCTAATTATTGCTTTTCTTATCACATGAAGCGCCATCTGTCGGCCATTTTTTGAAGTTTTTTTGTGGTTTCAATAAAACCCCATGTCATTCCAAGCATGTGTGTCAATTTTTACCTCTCTACCTACATTATTCCATTAATTATTACTTTTTCAAATGTATACTGACTTTCTGATCACTCGGTATATACAAGTGATACCCTCCTATAACACGGCAGATAGGTTCCTAGTAAATGCCATGTTGTGTGAAACCGTGTTATATGAGACCCAGAGACAGTTCAAAAAAGGGTGTTACGTTCCGAAAACTTATTAAAAAAACAATATTTTTTATTCCATATAAGCAAGTTAATTTTTATTAAAAATATAAATGTATGTATAACACAAAACGAAAATAAACAAAAAATATTATTTTCATTTAATGTGACATTAATTTAATAAATTTCTTCCTCATCACTGCTAAGTGCAATCAAACGAGAACATGTTTTCGGTTGAACATGTCACCTTCACTTTCAGAACCTTTTTCTTCATTTAGATTATTTGCACCTTCTATCCTCTTTAAGAAATCTGTAATTTTGGTTTGTTAGCTGGTTCTTACAAGATCATTGTAGATTTCACGGTATAGAGATAGACAATTTTGCAGCTCGTTTTTTGAATTTTCGGCTTCTTTCAGCGGAAGGGTCTGCATTCAAGAAAAATGATTCAAGATTTTCAGCAATTTTATAGAGTTATAAATGAATAAATTATAATTTGTTTGTACATTTTCATGTAAAGCCAGTATAGTTTATTGTTCCTTTCCGTCATTATTTTAAGGTAATTTAGTTTTTAAATGTGTTAAACAAAAATCATGATATCTAGTACTGTAGAAGTACAGTGTTGTACAAAGGTTTTCGGAATTTCTTAATCGTGTTAGAGCGAAACCATGTTACAGGTTGCAGTGTTATATGAGGGTTCCCACAGTTTATCCTACCGTGTTAGGGCGAAACCGTGTTGTAAGATGCCTTGCTGTAGGAGGGCTACCTGTATGTATATATATATATATATATATATATATATATATATATATATATATATATATACATGCTCGTATATACAGGATGTCCCAAAAGGTCGTTTACAAACTTAACATGCTGGTCTGTCATATCATGATGAACAAGATTTACATAGGAGCTTGTGTCCGAAAATTCAAACTGCGACCGCTAGAGGGCGATAATTGCACGAAAACGGGAGAGTGGGAAAAACAATCATTTCAGGCGTGGACGTTGAAGGAGAAGGATGGATGAGTTTAGTAACGCAGAAATGGCCGACATGCTTTGCGTATACAGCGCCGCTGATGGAAATGGACGAGCCGCGGCATGGACGTACCTTGAGCGCTTCCCAAACAGACGTCAGCCAAGTCATGTTTTGTTTGGACGATTGCACCGCAGATTACGTGAATCAGGTGCTTTCGTAGTACGTAGACACATCGGTCGAGAACGTGCTACACGCACGCCTGTCGTAGAGGAAACCGTGCTACAGGAGTTTGCCATCAACCCGCAAACAAGTCTCTGAGAAGGCGAACGTGTCTTGGGTGTAGGTCGTTCCACCATAATGCGCATACTGCACGATGACATGCAACACCCTTACCACTTCCAAAAAGTACAGGCATTGTGCGCTGACGATTATCCCAAACGCATTGCATTCTCACGCTGATATTTGCAACAGCGGGTCGCACAGCCAGATTTTCCATCGTGGATTTTGTTTTCTGATGAATCCTGCTTTACACAGGATGGTGTCGTGAACCTGCACAACATGCACGTATGGGCGCATGAAAACCCAAGATGTACACGTGCCCATGCACATCAACAACGTTTCACCGTAAACGTTTGGGCTGGTATTATCGGTGACATGTTGATTGGCCCTTACTTTCTACCTTAACGCCTCGACGGAAATACCTATCGCATTTTTTTAGAAAGAGTTTTGCCGGATCTGATGGGTGACGTTCCAGCCGCTACACGCCGAAACATCTGGTTTCAGCATGATGGAGCGCCTGCCCACTTTAGCTACGCTGTTCGAGAATACCTCGATAGGACTTATCCTAATCGCTGGATCGGTAGAGGCGGACCAGTCCAATGGCCGCCGCGATCCCCCGACCTGACTCCCCTGGATTTCTACCTGTGGGGACACATGAAGTCCATAGTGTACGAGACACCCGTAACATCGGACATGGATCTTATCGCCAGGATCCCGGAAGCGGCAGCACGTGTCCGTGACACTCCTGGCCAATTTGAACGGGTTCGTGAATCCATGCGCCGACGCTGTGAAACGTGCATTATGGCGAATGGAAGGAATTTTGAACATTTGCTGTGTTGTAATGATGTTTTGTAATAAAAATCATATTAACACCGCTGTCGATATCATTTTTTTTCTCCTCATCCAAACCTGCACTTATCGCCCTCTAGCGGTCTCAGTTTGAATTTTCGGACACAAGTTCCTATGTAAATCTTGTTCATCATGATATGACAGACCAGCATGTTAAGTTTGTAAACGACCTTTTGGGACACCCTGTATATATATATTTATACATAGTATACACATTGTCTTCTTATATATACATAGTAATGTAGTTCAATTTGCCAGACTGTGAGCATTCTAACCGCAAAGCCGAACAGAGTCAAACTATTAGTCAAAACACAAAATTTCCAATCTCCACGAATAGAAAATATCCAAATCCTTTTCTAACTTGAAGAAGTTAACGTATTGAAGTCGGAACATTCTTTTCTCATTACTTAAAACAAGTATTTAGTGCGTTGGTGAGCTCCCTCCAATCATTTTATTTTCCCTTTTAAATAAAAATTTCGTTGCAAGAATATTTGAGATGTGACGTGAAAAAGTATTCCAGAATTTGTTCAATAAAAAGGGCATATTCTCTTTTCCAGAAATTCAATTTCAAAAAGTGCATGTTTCTTATTCAAAACTTGGAACACCCGGCATCGCCCGAGAAATACTGTATGACCTCCTTTTGAAGATCCGGTACAGAATCGAAGTGTCAGAACTATTTTAGACATCTATGAATGTATTGTAAATATTTTTACAGTACTTTCGTGTTACAATTTAAATTCATATTGAGCAGAGAAAGTAGAGCTATTTGTCACTGCTATGCATTAGCGAAGCATATTTCCACGATTTCTTTATGGATTCAGGTATCTTTGAGTAACGTTGGTATTGTTTTCAGATTTTTATTTTTAAACTTTTCTCGGTAATTTAAAAGGTTTTTGAAGGAGGATAAAAATTAAATCTTTTAAAAATGTAATGCAGCTACTCTTCTTTTGAGCACTTCTTGACTGTTTCACAAAAAGTTAAAGACAATTTTTCCATTTTATGTCCTATCTATATACAAGGTGCGCCCATAAAGTAACCGGACAATTTTTTATAAATAAGAAAAATATTACTCACCTTCAAATAAATTTTTCACCTTCAAAATAATCGCCAAAGGAGTCTATACAATTTTTTTAACGTTTCTTCGAGTCATTGAAACACTTTTATAGGCGTTGGAACTAACCGTTCGCAAAATACGCGTAACATTTGATTTACTATCCGAGACGTTTTCAAATCTCTGTCCTTTCAAGGATTTTGTATTTTTTATTACAAAGGACTTATTCACCACGAATTTGTTCCTAAAAATCAAACAATTAATCAGTATTTTTACGAGGAGAGGCTTTTTCGATTAAGAAACAGGATAAGGCGAGTTAGGAAGGAACTGTTTGATTCTGGGCAATGGTTTCTTTTACACGATAATGCTAGGCCTCGTACAGCATATTCTGTCCAACAATATCTTGCTAAGCATTCAATTACAGTGATAAATCACCCACCATATTCTCCCGACTTACTGATTTATTTCCTTTTTCCGGAGCTTAAGAAAGGACAGAGATTTGAAAACGTCTCGGATATTAAATCAAATGTTACGCGTATTTTGCGAACGGTTAGTTCCAACGCCTTTAAAAGTGTTTCGATGACTTGAAGAAACGTTGGAAAAATTGTATAGACCCCTTTGGCGATTATTTTGAAGGAGATAAATTTATTTGAAGGTGAGTAATATTTTTCTTATTTATAAAAAAAAGTCCGGTTACTTTATGGGCACACCTTGTATATAAAACAGTTACGTGACTGACTGACTGACAGTTAACGCACAGACCAAACCGCTGGATCTGAAGGGCTGAAATTTTGCATGGCTATTCTTCTTATAGTGGAGGGGTGTACTAAGAAAGATTTTTGAAAAAATTTTATGGAAAAAATTTTGAAAGATTTTTGAAAAAATTTTCTTAGATTTTTAAATTAAATTTTTAAGCTGTTTTCGTGGCTTTTTTTAAGTTTGCATTTAAAATAATAATCTGAAGGTTATAAAATTGATATCACAAGAAATATCATAAAAATTCCTTTAAAATAAAATCTTTTTCGAATCTTTACCTCCATTTTCTAATTTTTGGTGAATTTTTAAAGATTAATTTTTAGAGTTAAATTTATTAAATGCTGATCACATGGTTTCTGTTCTTTTTGTGATTCTTTAAATTGATTTTGCTTCACGTGCATAACAGCGAAATAAATCGACAAAAAAAAATATTAAAATACGGTAAAAGATAAAATTTAACCACTAGACTAATTGAAATGGAAGTTTTTTTAAGAATTTAATTCAAATTAGTATGTTTTATTGATATTAAACATACAAATTAATTGCATACATTGACCGTTGTGTTTAATTTGAATTTTTTCTTCTAAATTTTGTCCATAAAAATATCCGTTACAATTTTGATTTTTTTTTTCATTAATTGCATACATTGACCGTTGTATTTAATTTTAATGTACTCCGTAGCGAAGTGCGGGTATTCAGCGAGTAGGTTCATAAATGTTTATCAGTGGTAGCTGATGTTTAAATTTTAAAATCAAAAGTCGAGTTTTGGGGTCGCAAATACCTTATGAAAGGAGAATATAAATACTCCAACATTCATTATATGCCCCCAAACCTTCTAATCAAATTTTAAAAATTTATAGATTTATTCTTTTGTAAATATTTTTCTTCATTTGTAATAACCTTTGAACAGTTTTAAAAATCGTTTAGTAAAATTCCTAATATTAATAGTTATATCCCAAGCAATTTATTTTCATTTCTGCAATTTCAAGTAGACGATTTTAATATGTTTTCTCAAACATCATATTTCTAAAAGGGATCCAGAGTACTCAAGGTTTCGTTTTCAAATTTTGATTGCCTATGCACTGTAAATGAGAATTCAAATAAAATGAGTGAAAGAAACACCGATATGGGAGTAATTAAAATTAAACTTTTATTCGAAAGTCAATGCAAGAAAATATAGTGCATAATAACGAAAAAACTAAAAGGGATGGAGGCAATGAGGTATATTGAAGATGGTAGTTACATAATGTAAATAATTGCAGGGGCGCGGTAGCCCAGTTGGCAAGAGACTGGGCCAGAGACTCCCCTACACTATAAGAAGAATCGGCAAGAGACTAATCCCAGTTGGGCCAGTGATCTGAACGTCCCTGGTTCGATGCTCTTCGCTGGAAATCCACCGCCGTGTTCACTAACGGTGGCCGGGGCACGTAAAATAGGGCGTGGCTACAATGTCCTCCAAGTTCTCAAATTTGCCTCTGGAGGTGCGGGGTCAATTGTTCCGGTCTCGTCACTTGACGCGGTTCAAAATTACGGGACCGGTCATTTAGCCAAGTCGGACTCCGATCCTTGTGGTGCTAATTCAAAACAGGCACCGCACCTTCATCGCCCATAGTCTTTGGAACTTGATGTGATGTTTCTGTAGGTCAAGGGTCATAAGCAACAACAACAAATGATTACAATATAAAAAGAACTTTTTATACACCACGCTTTTAAATTTTCTGTTGAATCATATAAACTTGTCAATTCTATGTGTTAATAAATACTTTTTTAAATTTTTTTTGATGAATTATCCCATCAACTGAAAAGAAAATGATCAAATGCGTAATAAAGAGAGCAATTATAAGAAATTTTCAAACAACAAAATTAACTGAAAATGAATCCAAATCTGCTTAAAGATGGCTAAAAGTATTAAAAAAATTCATTGTCATCGTGTTCTGGGCTATTTTTAAAGTTTCAAATGTCTAGCTAGTCGGGAAGTTAGTTAAAAATCGATTGCAAGCTTTGTACTGGACAAACACACAAACAAGAAAGCGAGTTAATAAAAACATCGTAATAACTAGGAGTTGTACGGCTGAAAGGATGCAATCTTTTTCTCAGAAATATGGTTTCGAAATATCTTTTTGTAAAATTTTTTAAACTTACCAAAAATCCACAATCTTTTTTCTCCTTAGTACCTCCTGAATATAGCTTTTAAAAAAGTATAAACTTTTTATTAATGCCAGTGATACAGTCAAAACATTTTCCATTCAGTTTCACAGTTTCAAGTACAAGCGTATAATTTCTGTCAACTGATTTTTTGTAATATTAAATTACTAGAAGCGACTCAAATGTTTTAGAAAGCATATTCAGTTTTTGCTTGCACGCGTATGGTTCTTTGTGTAATGAAAAATGAAAAAATAATTGAAATTTAAAAAAAAACAATAGTCGTAGTTAAATGGAAGATGATGTAGCTATTACATGAAACTTTCAACCCTTCAAGCGATCGAGGCTCTTTATTTCCTGTCTCTTTCTTTCAGCGAACACAAAAAGCTTTCAGCTAGACATAAAATGTTTGAGAATCATTGCTATAGGGCAGAGGTGGGGAACCTTTTATACCATTAGAGGCCACATGTAAATTAGGTAGTAAGAAAGGAGCCCGCATAAGTTGATGTAACTATAAATGCGACTTTTATGAAATTATTATAGTTAGGTATAGTTTTAACAATTTGGTGCATTATATAGAAAAATAACAAAAAAAATTAAGTCCTTATTTATTTATTATTTGACTTAAAAAGTTAAAATATAAAATATTTTTGTATTCACATAAGTGTAAAAATTTGTTATAACATTAATCATTATATATTATTTTTTTATAAAATTATTAGATTCATAGATACCACTTTATTTTTTATATTTCACTGTTGGTATTTTTATTTATGTAACACACACATATATATATATATATATATATATATATATTTAAATCTTAATTAACAACTACATATTTAAATACCACTTCAAATAAAAATAATAAAGCAGAAGTATTGTTAAATAATTTTAACATTATAAAGAAATACATTAGAAAAATAATAGTATTAAATTATAAATAACTGACATAGCAACAATTCCTAAAATAATTTTAAAATCCGATGGAAATTTTAAGCTAGTGGGATATTTGCAGTTGTTTCTTGCTTGAAAGTCATTGAATATTTGGATCAAGCTTCGTAACGCGACGCCTGCGTACATACATTCATGCCGTTCTTTATTTAATTCCATTGATTTGCAAATTGTTGTAATCTATAAAATTAAATATTAATTAATACAAATGCTAGCATTTATGAAGGCCGTGCGTTCCCTACCTCTGCAGGGCATCCAATCCACCGAATTAAGTTTCTTTCCTTTAAGCATGGACGTGTGAGACTACCAGTGTCTGTTTAACCATCCAGCCACTTGTAAGCCAAAATCGCGATCTGCAATACTTGTTCTGTTAATTTCGGCGGGCAACGCTGGCATCGAGTATCGTGAGGTACCTGAAAAGCGGGAAACGTTATTTTCTCGTCGGAAGAATTTTACTATGCATTTGAAAGGAAAGAGGCGTTATTTTACCGAGTGCTCTTCCACGAAATATTGCCTCTAAGAATTGCGCATCATTTGAAATAACATTGCATCTCGGGAAGATTTCATTTTCTGCGTTGTTTTCTGTAAGTTTATTGCAGTCGCATTCTCCTTGGGATAAAAGTGTGCAAGATAAAAATTTCGTCCGCGATACTGTACAGGGCAATGTGAAAATCGGAGAGTCGATTGCATAAAAATCAAAGGAATAGAATAAATCTTCCGTGCGTATCAGAATCAAAGGAATATGTGGCAATGATCAGTCTGATAGGTTGGCAAAAACGGAAGAATAGAAGGGCAACAGCTGGATGAAAGTGAAATATCTTTCCATGCTTCAAAATTCTTTATCAAATAATCCTAAATTTTAATCCACACAAAGCATTGTTTTTCGTTTTGTTTTTTTATCCACACGCATTTTTTTTCAGAGGTTTTTCTATTCCAAATTTTTCTTTACTTCAAAATTAAGTATAAATAAATCTGAAAAATTACAAATTTTGTGAAAAACTTTAAAGTTTAAATTTTAAAACCTGTTTAGTTTTTGTTACAGCTCTTGAAACAATTTATCCGTGAACTATTTTTTTTCTATTTTAATCGCGGGAAAAGGGCCAAAATCATACCCGACCAATGGAAAGGGCAATTATTAGATACCGCTGAAGATATTCTTCGAAAAGTTGAGCATCATCAAATGATTCAGTGTTACGGAATCGTGCATCAGATAATATCCTGTGCTGTTAGCATCAAAAAGCAAGAATGGGGATATGAGGGAATCCTTCTAAATCTGTGGTTCCCTGATTTAAAACGTAACCCCGCGAGCGCGGTATCCCAGTTGGCAAACGCAGCGAGCTAGTGATCTGAACGTCCCTGGTTCGATACCGGTCGCTGACAAATTCACTGCCGTGTATGCTAATTGCGGATGGTGTACGAAAAATCTATCGTGGCTGCAATGTCCTCTAAGTTCTCAAAATTTTCCTCTGGAGGTTAAGTGTACCGGTCTCATCAATCGACTTGGTTCACAATTACGGGACCGGTCCTTTAGACAAGTCGAACTCCGACCCTTGCGGTGCTATTCAAAACCGGAGCCGGACCATTCTGCCAAGTAGACTTTATCGACTTGATCTTATATTCTGTCGGCCAAGGGGCCTAAGCCACAGCAACAGCAGAACGTAACCCCCAAGGGGGTTTTAAAATGGGGGGGGTTCATGGGGGTCTATAAAAAATGTGACAATATATATTTATAACGAAACTGTAAGGCAGTGATGTCTTTTAAAGGAAAATGGTCTCATTGAAAGCCCAAACCCAGTTCATTCGATATCTACTGTCTTTATTGGGTGAAAATCTTTGTTACTTACGGCGTACAGTACACACATTCTAAATGTCAGTTTGTCTTTCACTAGTCTGTGCCGTCACCTTTGGTTTAACTATTGCAGTTTCCACGACGGAATAAAACAATCTTGTTTACGTCAGAATTTTTCAGCTATTCATAGCTATATAATTGTGAATTTATACAGAAGGTGCATTATTTTTCTTGAGGTTCTGTTCTTGATTTTTTTAACGTAGGATTATGTTCCTCCATAACGGTCCTTCGGAAAGCAAAATTCCAGACGCTAAAACCGTCCGTCTGTCCGTCCTCGCGAGTTATAATTTTGGCAGCGTGACAAACCCAATCTGTATCGCTTCGACAAGCAGTAAACAGAAAAGCACCAAAATGCGTTAAAATTTTTACATACATATATGTATATATATATATATATATATATATATATATATATATATATAGAGAGAGAGAGAGAGAGAGAGGTACTTATATACATAACACATACATATACACAAACAAAAGAGGTAAGCAAAGATAAGTAACCCTACGTTAATGCGCGGTAGATTCGTCAGAAGAGACTACCTGATTTTTTTTTTTGTTATTTTATTTATTTTTATTTATTTATTTTTTGACTGAGGGATGAATGTTCTCTATTTCTTACACTTTCCATTTTTGTTAAATGAAACATTGCGTTGGAATGTAATGATGGAAAATGTATTCAAATGATTTTTATCTTTGTCTTAAAAGTCCCATTTAATGAAAATATGCAGCATGGGAAGGGGGGACCATTGTAGAGGGTCGCGACTCGAAAAATGTTGAGAAATACTGTTTTAAATCATTGTTCCTCACATCGAAAGTCTAGCTTAGAATTTAAAATTCTGGTCTCCAAGACCCGAGTTGGATTCCTAATCGTGACACATGGTTGTTTGAACGTGTATTTAATATGTCTGCAAATATTTTTCTCAGAGTGCAGTTGAAAGAGCGGTAAAGGAAGTTGCCGTAAAATAACAGGGCCACGTCAGTCATATGCATGTCACACGATAGTCACCATGGGAGCGGTGGTCCAGTTGGCAAGAGCAGAGGGCCAGTGATCTGAACGTCCCTGGTTCGATGCTCGTCGCTGCAAATCCATCGCTGGGTTCACTAAAGGTGGTCGGGGCAGCAATGTTCTCGAAGTTCTGAAATTTACCTCTGGGGGTGCTGGGTCAAGTGTTCGGTCTCGTCGCTTGACTCGGTTCAAAATTACGTGACTGGTCATTTAGCCAAGTCGGACTCCGACCCTTTTGGTGCTAATTCAAAACAGGAGCCGCCCCTTTCAGCCCAATAACCTATTAGGACCTGTTGAAAGGAACCTCCTACCAGGGGACATTAGAAACAACAACAACTATAGTCACGTTTTTCCGTCATTTATAAGAGAATTTAAATATGTATATAGTAAAAAAAAAAGGTCTTGTTCAGTTTATGATTTATGAAGCAAAATAAGGTAAGAACTTCATGTTTTTATTTTATTCGTAAATGTAAAAAAAAAAAGCATAGTTAAAAACTAATTTTGTGTCATCCCATTACTTACGTTGCGGAGGGGGTTCATAAATGTGTTTCGAATAACTATCGAATGAATGAATTATTTTTAAAATGCTAAAAGCATTTTAACTGAAGATTAACTTCCTTTTAAAGACAATATTTTTAAAATGCTTCGGACCAGAAGAGCGCATGTTTTTGTTTCCGACTTACCCTCGAAAGCTGCTAAAACGAATAGCGGCCATTACACTGAAATAGGGATCCTTTTAACGGTGTTGCGTAACATTTAGAGTGACTATGTGAGTCATTTCTGTGAATCCGCATTTCAGTTTTAATGGAATTAAAATTGATTGTTGTGCGGGCAACGGTTTTATGCTCTCGGTGCCGGAGACGCAGTTTCTGAAACGAGTATCACTTATACATGTTTAAATTGCATTTAAGATGGCTCATAGAGACTTGAAACTTACAACTTTAATGTATTTGTTTTAACTTACATTTTGAAGTATGGGAAAAATTGGATTCTCGTTTTTATAAACGTACTTCGAGCGTACATTATGTTTTTCAAAAAGTTAATGAGTGAGCCATGCATCGGAATAACAAGAAACACGCCCGATGTTTCCTTTTGACCCCCGCGGTGCTGGGTGTCGGACGCATTTATTGAGCAATGTTTATTTTTTCGTCTCGGAGAACATTTGTTAGTTCTGAACTATCATTTTACGGTTCGTGGGTGATTTCTTTTTCTCAGTCGTTTGCCAGACATGAAAACTGATATTGCACCTTAGCACTGCCAGTCAAACATCATAGCCCTTAGACGATCCCGGCGATGTAAGAAAACATCCTTTGAAGCGATTCATCACACCTTGCCCACCTTCAACGTAGTACTTCTTTTTTTTATGCCTACCACACCGGGTTCTGGTCAAACGTAATTATTTCTTTATTTTTCGATTGTGTTGATTCTTTATTTTCTCCAAGAATAAGTCCCCATTATGTGCTGCCTTACAGCCCTTATCAACACTTCTCTGGCACGAGCGCCATAGTAAAAATCGTTCGCAACGAGTCGACATAAAACCGCCGTCTTCAGAATCAAATTCCTGTCATTGCACCTGATTCTGTGAATTCCGCCCCTCATATTATTTATTTATTATAATATTTCAAACGTGATTTTACAAAACAGAAATAATTTAACAAAATTCAAAGTTTAAAAAAATAACCACTTCATACTTTGTTTTACTATGTAATCATACTGAAAAATCATAAATTATCACTCAAAAATTCTCTTTAAAACCTAAATTATTTTAACCTAATCATTAATGTTATTCAATTAATTATTTTATTACCATGCATTGTCGCCCAGTGGCTAAGTGGTCAAGGCATCAGCCTGCCACGCCGGAGACGCGTGTTCGATTCCCGCATAAGACTTAGTTGTGTTCTGGGGAACTCGTCAGTCTTCCGCCTGCAAAAGGAGCCCCGCCCAGAATGGGGTGATGTAATCCATCGTCCACCGCCGGTGTCATCTTTGTTAATAAAAATTCTTCTGCGATTGCGTGATTTGTGTTTCTCTTTCCTTGTATTTATATGTACACCGGACTGGGGTGTGACATATAGAAGTTTAACCTCTCTTGAGGCAATGGCATCCCCTCTTCTGCGTATAGTGTATCCGCAGACACGACAACAAACATATTACCAGGAAATTTTATTTACTATTAGTAAAGGAGCATATCGAAACTCACCGGTTATTAATAATATAATTTCCCTTCATGCCGATGGTAACAAAAATGGTTTCCTATCCGTGAAATAAAAATCTACAATACAACAAACATTAAATGAACGAACTTAACAGAACAGTCCGACCTTTCATTCAATTAACTTGACGCCTATCGAAATGAAACTCACGTGTAGCACCGTTCGATTCCTGTTTCGCAACTTTCCCTCTCACTGTGTTTGTCTTTTAGCCTACATCGTGGAAACTGACAAAGTCCAGGTCAGAAAATTTTTAATTTTTTACTTGCATGCCTTTTTTTTAAATCATAAGTGCCTTTACATAAAGATCGCCGTACTACAATGTGGCCCAAAAGTCACTAGACTATTCTAGAATATAACAAATTTTTGACGATTAATTTTTTAAAAATATTTTTCCTCAGATTACTCGTCTGTAATGCTCCTTGTAAAATAGTTCTAGAGAAATTCACGACTGAGGAAGCAATCGAAATAATCCAATTTTATATGGAAAATAAACGATCCATTGTGCTAACCAAAGAACTTGGTTATTTTGGGGTTAAAGAAAAAGTGTTTCCACCTTGTACCAAATGTTCCAAAGGCCAAGCCCACTCCAGATCATATCCTTGTGTGCTTGAGACTTGAAAAGGAAGATCTTCTGGAGCGGCCATTGTTGGTCATTGACTTCTTGAGAGTGTTAGGGACCGTGGACCTAATCTAGCTCTGCTGGGTGACAGGGATCAGCAACAACAACGAGAGATACTCGACTCATTCCGGCGGTTTCAAGAACAGGGGGCTGGGAAAGACAAATATACCGTAACACACTTCGAACCCTCCGTCAATTAAAGACCGACATCCGTGAAGAAATGGACTGAATTAGCCAAGAAACATGACGATGGAGCACTCCTCATAGAGAGTCCGCCATCGTCGAGAACAAAATGGCGATTATTGGAAGGTCATAATTTACAAAAATATAGTTAAGAAATGATTCCCAAGAAGTGTATTTATGGATTATAAAAGAATAAATGTGAATTTTTTATAAATAAAAGACATATTCCATTTTAAAATGGTCTCTGGACTTTTGGGCTTTTGGTATAAAGGGGACTTGAACAATCTGAGCTTTTATACAGGGTGTCCGGGCTAAAAGTATCCAAAAGTTACGGCTTATTTTTACGGAACTACCCATTAGAATTTTTGAAAAATTACTTAAATAGAAAGAACAACTCACCAAGTTTTAATATCAATAGATTTCGATGTGTGCACCTTTTGTAGCACGACAAACGTCTAAACGGTAATCCAGTTCTCTTCAACTGTTTCGTAGCATATCAGGAGTTATTAGTGTATAAACAAAAACAAATTGTGTATAAAAAAATTTAAACTGCGGATGAGTTGAAGAAGCGTATCATTCAAGTAATTCGACTGATAACTTGGAGGGTCTACTAACTTGGATAGTAATTCGTCACCTGGAGAGTCTAATAACTTGGATAGTAATTCGTCACTTGGAGAGTCTAATAACTTGGATAGTAATTCGTCACTTGGAGAGTCTAATAACTTGGATAGTAATTCGTGACTTGGAGAGTCTAATAACTTGGATAGTAATTCGTCATTTGGAGAGTCTAATAACTTGGATAGTAATTCGTCACTTGGAGAGTCTAATAACTTGGATAGTAATTCTTCACTTGGAGAGTCTAATAACTTGGATAGTAATTCGTCACTTGGAGAGTCTAATAACTTGGATAGTAATTTGTCACTTGGAGAGAACAATAACTTGGATAGTAATTCGTCACTTGGAGAGTCTAATAACTTGGATAGTAATTCGTCACTTGGAGAGTCTAATAACTTGGATAGTAATTCTTCACTTGGAGAGTCTAATAACTTGGATAGTAATTCGTCACTTGGAGAGTCTAATAACTTGGATAGTAATTTGTCACTTGGAGAGAACAATAACTTGGATAGTAATTCGTCACTTGGAGAGTCTAATAACTTGGATAGTAATTCGTCACTTGGAGAGTCTAATAACTTGGATAGTAATTCGTCACTTGGAGAGAACTGGATTACCAGTTAGACTTCTGTCGTGCTACAAAAGGTGCACACATCGAAATCTATTGATATTAAAACTTGGTGAGATGTTCTTTCTATCTAAATAATTCTTTCTTAATTCTAATGGATAGTTCCGTAAAAATAAGCCATAACTTTTGGATACTTTTAGCCCGGACACCCTGTATTTAAGAACAATTCAATTTCAAAATGTGAGGCTCTTTTAGTTTTCGATATACCTACAGTTTCTCAAATAAAAAAACAATAGTACTTCATCAGAAACTATTTTGTTTTATTCCTACAAACTATTTTGTTTTTCTTAAAGAAAAAGATGGAATTCTTCTGGAAGATATTTTTCTTCCAGATCTTTAAATAACTTATAATAATAATAAAAAAAATCCAATCACTTTGAAGTATGGTTTCTTAACCTTTAGTCCATGCACCCCTTGTGGGCCCGCCGACTTGGAGAACTGTGGTCCAGGAAATCGCTCATGCGGCGAAACACATATTTCAAGACTTTTTATTCGTAACTAAAATGGATGCATGCATAAAATATGAAAATTTTAAAAAACCACTGGGTAGCCTTTGAATTTGAATTGAGATGTACAGTTGCTCAGTTGTTATTCGGTAAATAGTCCAACATTAAAGTATAAATACATTATTAAATCCCACATTTGTTTTTGTAATACATTGGTATCTTTTGTAAACCTATGTATTTTATTTGACTTATTTCCTTCCTAGTCCAGAATGCGAATATAATCGAATATAACTAGATCTTTTAAAACTATTTGTTGCTTTATGACATTTACAAGTTTTTTGTTCGAAACGATTTGTTCTATGAACATTTATTAACAGGGGGAGCTGTCCATAGTTTTCAGTAATTTGTCAAAAGGGTCTACGACACAAAGGTTAAGAATTAATGCTCTAATTGGTGTAAGGGAATAAACTTTTTTTTCCTAACAAACCTATAAAAAAAATACAAATAGTAATAAAAGCATAGTATAATATAAGTAAAGTAGTAATAACTATTATTATTATAGTACAGTAAAAGAGTATCGCGTAGTATGAGTAAATAATACATGTATAAAAGTAAATAATTAAAATATAAACTTAATTTTTAAAAATCATTCAAAAAAATTTAATTACTTTAACCTGAAAAAAATGTTTTATTTGGGTTAATATTTTCCGTATTGTCAAAATATTTATTCTTATTTAATTATTCTGAAGACAACAGGGGAAAGCTATTACATATTTTCACCTAGTGGGCTTGCGAAAAAATTTTTGATCTATTATTCTTTTAGAGTTCGCAAACGGTGAAAAAAAGTCCATTCCTTGATAGATAGATTTGAAGTATAGATGTAAAGCAAGCTATGCACAAACAGTACATCTTAAAAATATTCTATCTTGGCAATGTAAGCATAATCGAAACACGTGGTTGGAATTAATTCATTCTAAAAGGTCCTTAGTGTAACTCAAGTTAAAAAATAAAAATGCACTTTAATTTTTCAAGCGTTTGCGTCCTGAATCCCGTTATAAAACATGATGTGTGCCGGGACTGTGGTTTTTTTTTTAGTCTTTTTTTGGGGTGGGGTGGGGGGGGGATGCATGCAGCTAAATGTGATAAACAGCATTAAGTGAGAGAGACTTAAGCGTCTCCATAGCCATAGTTTTTCAACTTTGGGCGTTTTTTTTTCTATTTTCCTCTTTTCTTGCTTAATAATATTATGCCCCATACACCAGCTATACATGTTGAAATTCAGTTAAACTGGCCTTCTAAGTTGCCTTTACAAGGTAGTTTGGACTGTTCATCTGTCGAGTTAGCAAAAAATGGCACTAATTAAGCACTAAATCTGGTACCCCCTAAACATTCAATCTACCAAACAGCTTTTCCCATTCCAGACCGATGTTACGTTTTGCATATGAAGTGAATGATATTTATGGAACGTCAACGTATTGTTTGCAACTTTAAGTGAAAGTTTCAGTCCTTAAGAACAGGAAAGAGCTGTTATAATTGGTACGTAAAACATATCATCCAAAAAGTTAGTGCCTCTCATTTCAGACATCGATAAACCCCGGTTCAATGAATTTTTCAGTTTTACATTAAAGAGTTTTGCTAGACACTTCGCATTTTTTTTATCCAGTTTTTTCTCCCTATTTTCACTGACCAGGAGGGGATTTTTTTTTTTCGCATGCATGCTTGTAATTTTCAAGAATCCGATTTTAAACTCCGAATGACCAATTTATTATGACCGTAGCAGCGTAGTAATATTACCGCATACACACACACACACACACACACACATATATATATATATATATATATATATATATTTAGTTGTAAAAAAATTCATCTAAATATTTTTAAATTTTTCTCCAATTTATTTATTTACTTATTTATTTATTTTTAATTTCCTAACAAACTTGTTTTGGGGAACAAAATTTATTTACTAAAATTTTTTGCAAAGAAAAAATAATCAATTCAAAATTTGTTTAGCTGTATGTTATCACTTTGTAAGTCTTAATGAATCCTCACCATTAATTTGTAAACCCACCTGTTGTCGGGAATCTAATTTCCTTACATGTTGCTGATAGTAAAAAAAAAAAGAATCCTGTGTGATGATTAATCTAACGCATATCACACACCAAATGTCAGATCGAGTTAAAAGTACAGTAAGCGGCATGTATTCTTTCTGGGAGACTAAACACACATAAGAGAAAGAAATTTTCACAGTCTGGCAACCACCTTTCATTCCCCATTCCACTATATTTCGTATTTTATTCTTAGTCCGACAGATGGCAGCACCATAACTCGAGCGGAGCGCAGAACGCGCTCTTCTCGCAGAATACCGGCTCGGCTTGCGCTTTCTCAGCAAGTCACTGACGATCGCTCGGTGAGGACAGACCCCCCAGACGATTCCTATCCGCTCTGCCTCACACCCGCGGTCTAAACGCGCGCTCTCGGAATATCCAGGATGATCTGATTGTTTCGCTCGGCTGTTTCGCAGTAGTTTCGGTTTCCGAATACCCGTCGAATCGTAGGTCCTCGGTTCTCACCATGCCATGGATGATTGTGGTGATTTTTTTTACGCTCCTGGACACGCTGTCTTCGGAAGTGGCCTGCATAAGCTTAGCTGACATATACTGGAACGCCACCAATCCAATGTAAGTGAAAGTGTGTCCAACACCTGTTGATATGCATATCATGGATTATTAGTGTTTTTGTGATTGCGACTAGTACCGTAAGTACATGGATGCCTGTTTACTAGCATGTGTTTATTCGTGGAGGGGGGGGGGGGGATTTCATTTGTTGACGGACGTCGAATATTTTCTTGTTATCTTCGTTGTGGCCTCGAGACATCAGATATGTAGAGCAACTTTTTTAAATGTTGTATAGTCCATGTGTAAGGAATAAAGGAACCAAATACAATAAAGTAGGACGTTTGAATACAAACAAGAGCGAGTAAATATTCAAGTATTTTGTGGAAAATAAGAGTCAAAAATGAGCTGCAATATCTATCCAGTTCCCAATGAGTAAAATATTGTGAGCAAAGTACTTTAACTTATATGATAGATTTTCAAAGTAATAATTGCATTAGAATTCTTATCCTGCTATTCTTAAATATCTTAATACTTATTGTTAAAAGTTCAATTTTTTCATTGATATTCTGACGCAAACTTGAAAAAAAAATATAACATTTTATTTTTCTTGCATTAATCATTAGTTAAGTATTGATAAAAAGGTGCAAATTATGAATGACAAAAAAACCTTTCAAACCTTAAGAATTAAATCAGTTTATCGAGTAGATTACTATACTTTGCAACGCAATCTTGCTTTAAATATAGATTCCCTCGATGAAATCAAGGAACTGAATTTATAATATACTGCTTCATGAAAATCACATTGATTACATTCTGTGAAAAGTATGACACTGACCCTATTAAAAATCCAACTTTAGATTAAAAATGCTTCGTAACAAAGCATAGTTATTTCTTCTGTTAGTAGCATTGGAACTCTTCTTTTACATCAAACTCACAGAGAATAGAATATTTGATTTACCTAAAAGCAATTCTCGAAACAGCACTTTCCCCAATTTTACTTCATTGAAAAGTCCCTGTTTTTTTTTTTTTTTTTTTTTTTTTTTTTTTTGTGTGTGTGTGTGTGTGTGTGTTGAAGAGAATTTAGAAACACTTATATAAAAACGTAATATACAAGAATTCATATAAAAAATCTAGGCTGATTCACTTTGAAAATAAGTTTTGTTTATTCAGAAACAATGAAAATAAAATTACTTATAGGTTTCTAATATATATTTTCTCATATGCATTAAAATATGCGCTTTCATACACCAGGATGTGGAGTAAAAATAATATTTGATTACCTCGCAAAAAGTTTTTTAAAAGAAATGTTTTTACACGATGTTCTTCTAAACGACTGGAAAACATCCTTTTCTAGTCATTCGAATTTGAAATATATTAAAAATTGAAACATTCAAAATTTTAAAGACGTTGGACTTCCTCTCCAATGCTAGTAGATTTCGTTATTGGCTAGCTATCTGGGACGACTGATTGATACAATAAATTTGGCTTTGACCTTCGAATAGTTACTGTAATCGACAAAAGTCCCTACTTGTACTTGCGAATTCGGGGAAAAGTGAAAATAAAATAATTTCAGCACTAATGCACTTCACTAAATATAATTACATTATTTAAAATCAGAGAATGCGCGCAGTTGCTTCTGTCTACCTGCAACGTTTTAAAAAGGAATGGTTAATTCTTTTTCAAAACCAGTGGAAGATATTTGCTTTTAGACATCCAGTTTAAAAGTTGGATATTTTTAACATCCATTATCGAAATTTACTCCTCGTTGATTCACTCTGATGTGTAGTTTTGCCTTCTTTGCTTTGGACGTATGCATGACAGTTTCTAAATCGGCTTCAATTTCAATTATCTTGGCTCGCTTGAGGTATAGGATGTAAGGGATTCGTTGTTACTGAAATGGGAAGACATTGTATCATTTTCTGGAATAATTCTGATATCATATTATTCCAAATGGATTTTTCTTTTAAAATATTATTATTATTATTGAATAAAAATCTTGATAAATAGGTTAAATTTGAAAGTATTTTGCCGCAAACTCTTGAATGCAGTTTTTAGCATAATTTTAATCTCAAACTGTTCGGGTATATGAAATTCAAAAGTACAGTTAGAAGCAAATCAGGTAACAAACATTGCTTAGAACAAATCCTTTTTTATTATAACTGCTTTTAAACTGGAGTAAAGGTACAATATATTAATAAAATATCATTCCTTTAAGATTCCAAATCAAATGTACTGTCTAACGTGTAGCTAAAACTATGACGTTTTATCCACTCTACTTAGGTTGTTATAGTTTGGCATCATTCAGTGCTACAAAAATATCTAAATTGCGTTAAAATCCAGTTAAAAAAATTTAACATAAATCATAAAATTGAAACAAAGCGAATACTGTAAAGCATTTGTTTTCAATGCATAACTTATTCCATGCCTAAATACTAAAGCTGTCAGAGTAGAAATATCGTATTGCATACAAAATACATACACAAATTTCATTTAATACATACACAAACTTCAATTTTTTTTCACTAGAACTTTATTTTATAAAAGGTGTCTATTTCAACTCGAGTTGGATTTAAGTTTTCTTTAGCTTATTAAAAAATGCACTTTTGCAAAAGTAGTAGTCAAAATTCTAAAGAAATCCCTCACATTTTCAAGACTCCGTCACTAGAACGCAAAAACGAGTAGCCCGCTGATTTTAATCACATCTTATTAAAAGGAAAGTTAACATAAGAGAAAAACTGAAATATTTGTAAAGAGAACTAACATCATCAAGAAATTAAATACTCTTTAAAACGTACGTTATAATGTAGAGATAACCCTTTTTTTTAATCTGTAATGTTAATCTATTAACGAAATGTTTTCTTTTATTTCGAGTCTCGTTTCTTTTATTAAGAATCAGCGGAAATTTAAAATTGTTATAGGCAAAAACTTCGCGATTTAAATCCTAATTTAAAGCTTAAAGTTTTTATCAAAATACTACCCATTTGCATCGATCCAGTCTTTACAACTGAAATAAAATCGAAATAAAACTTCGCGAAAGTATCGAATATAATCAAAAAGATTTTTAAAATGAAATACGTTCTTTTTAGCTTTTAGTTTCAATTTACTCTGGCTTCTTAAAAATATTCAATATTTATTAAATTTTACCAATTGCTTTTTTGTCTTCTGTTCTGTATTCTTAAATGCGTAGTGCTTTAAATAAAATAAATAGTGAGCGAATATAGTTTAAAAATTTTTGCTTTAAGGGAAATGATTTGTATATTTTAAATTGTGAAATAAATTATTTATTTCGTATAATATCAATTTTGTTCTCCGTTTCTAGACCCTATTTTTCAAAAAAAAAGTGCAATTCATTCAATTTTCACAGCAATACGGTTTTATATAAATGAGTGAATAGACATGTTATGCATCGATTTGTTAACATTTTTATACTGATTAAATATTTCCCTCGGCGGGCATTTGAAATCATGAAAAGCGATTGAAACGTTAAAAGTAACCATTTATATAATTTCAGTTTATTAATATATTCATTTTCATTTTTAATAAGAGCTAAAATCACTTTAACTGCATTTATTTAAATACTGGATATAAAAAAAAGGAAATCAAACTCTTGCCACAAAATTTACCAAAATCATTTCATTCCCATTTTTTCGTTCTTTGAAATCTCTGATAATTTCGTTACGAGACCGTAGAAAATGTAGGAAACGAAGCTTTAATAATTCAGTTATATAATATACCATTACATAACTTTTATGTGCTTGCATAATTTTCTAGCAAATAATATTTCGTACGCAACTGTGGAGAATTAATTCTTTCTGTAACGGAAGATTATTGCTTAAAAAGGTACTCAATCTCCATTTTTTTTTTTAAAGGATCACTTGCTTTTCATGCACACTTTTACCCACAATTAAATACAAATATTGACGACGATACCTTTTGGAGGAAAATTTCTACGCAAACATTTCTCGTGACCAAACAGAAAGAGCAGAATTTATAAGATTACATAACAACACATACCTCCACCTACCTGCCTTGTTCGTACGGGATTCGCAGGTTTTTTGGTTGAAGAGCATGCTTTCAAACGAAGATTCTAAATGACGAGATAAATGAAATAGCTGATACACGTTAAATACTGAAGAATGAGCTCATAAAATATTGACTCTGATTATCATGCCAATGCACAAAGTCGGTACAACAGCGTGGATATTTATACAGAGTGATAAAGTTCAAGATATCCTTTTCATGAGCAGTCGAAATGAGAAAAAAAAATTTATTTATCTTGTTAGTTGCGGGTATTCGGCTGTTTGTTCAAACCTTTAAGAAGATCGGTAAAAATAATTAAATGAGAGTCCGGGTAACCGGATTTTTTTCTCTTTTCGTAGATTTAAAAATACTGAAGTACCCCATTTAAGGTAGAAAGAATAAATTCATTTATACTATCTTTATTCAATATTTTTAATTGAATTCGATATTCTTCGAAGATTATTTTTTAAATATTTCAAATGTGCCCTCGAGGGTCGATTTCATAGTACAAGGGACTTCGAATTTCTAAATCATAGTAACACATAACTACACTATTGAATAATTCTATCAGAAAATGGAAAATGGGTGAAAAATTGAGTAAAGAATCAGTAACTCCTGCTTAACGTGATATCATCTTAAACAAATGCATCGACGCTCTGTTCAGTTGATTATCATAGTGATCATCATTTGCTTTACCACATATTCTTTAGTATAATACTGCGTTCTTAGAAACTTTTAAAGGGAAGACGTTAAGACTGCCATGTACTTACTAACCCTATTGGATTTATTTTGTGTACTAACCCTATTGGATTTATTTTGTGTACTAACCCTATCCCCCACTCCATGTTAACCTATGGAGAAAATGTGTCTACCTATAGAGAGCTACATAAATGCTGATCAACCAATAAAAATGGTATTTTCGGATAGCCTGAACTCTTCTGCACCTTGTAAAGGGATTCATTTTATAAATTTCGTCCACAAAAGGAATGAAGAGGCGTTTAACACTAGAAAGACGGCTGCCGTCATTTTGACTGTTTCGGACATACTTATTGCGCTCTATGTCTGTATTTATGTCCTCAGGCTCCTGAAAATATATGAATTTTTCTAAATTTACGCGATATATGCATACACATTTACAAAAATATATTCGATAGTAAAGAGGGGGAGAAAATGTGTTGTATACCGACTAAGACTGAAAGCCGACATTTTGACGGCAATATAGAAAACAGGCAGAAATCTTTAAAATAATACCTGAAAAATGTTTGTTACAATTCGTCTCCTCCCCCTTTTGTAAATAACAGAAATGTTGGCTCTTCAGAAATATTGGTGTTGAAAAATAAGGACTGCACAAACCATGCATTTTTACGGATAAACCATACCAGGTTGTCAACTCGGCATACCTGCATAAAAATATATCTAAATATATACTAATCTATATATATAAAACAGATCCGTAACTGACTGACTGACTCACTGAAATACAACGCACAGACCAAACCGCTGGACCTAAAGGGCTGAAATTTTGCATGGCGATTCTTCTTATAGTGTAGGGATGCACTAAGAAAGATTTTTGAAAAAATTTTCTTAGATTTTTTTTAATTAAATTTTTAAGCTGTTTTAGTAACTTTTTTTAAGTTTGCATATAAAAAAATAATTTGAGGGTTATAAATGTTATATCACGATAAAGATCATAAAAATTCCTTTAAAATGAGATCTTTTTCGAATCTTTACCTCCATTTTCTGATTTTTGGTGAATTTGTAAAGATTAATCTTTAGAATTTAATTTATTAAATTCTGATCACGTGATTCCTTTTTCTGGTACTTTAAATAAATTTATCGACACGTGCATAACAACTAAATAGACAAAAAAAAACTTTTTTTTTTCTAATGCAGCAGACGATTGGATATTATCCAAAAAAATAAATATCTCTTGCGATTTTTTTATAAATATATATATATATATATATATATATATATTTACATCAATTGTATACATTGATCGTCGCCTTTATCTATATATATAAAACAGTTCCGTAACTGACTCATTCATTCATTCATTCATTCATTCATTCACTGACTGACTGACATACAACGCACAGACCAAACCGCTGGACCTAAAGGGCTGAAATTTTGCATGGCGATTCTTCTAATAGTGTAGGGGTGCACTAAGAAAGATTTTTCAATAATTCTTCTTAGATTTTTTTAAATTAAATTTTTAAGCTGTTTTTTAAACTTTTTTTACGTTTGCATTTAAAATAATACATTGAGGGTTATAAAATTTATATCACGAGAAAGATCATAAAATTTCCTTTAAAATGAAATCTTTTTCGAATCTTTACCTCCATTTCCTGATTTTTGGTGAATTTTTAAAGATTAATTTTTAGAATTTAATTTATTAAATGCCGATCACGTGATTTCTTTTTCTGGTACTTTAAATAAATTTATCGTCACGTGCATAACAACTAAATAAACAAAAAATATTTTTTTTCCTTGCTAATGCGGCAGACGATTGGACATTATCCAAAAAAATATTAAAATACAGTAAAAGAAATGTTCTAAAAACTGTACTATATTAACTGTACTATATTCTTTAGTATTCTTTATATTAGATTTAATTTTAATATTTTCTTCTACATTATTTTGTCTATAAAATTATCCTTTACGATTTTCTTATAAATATATATATATATATATATATATTGCATCAATTGTATACATTGATCGTCGTATTTATCATATAATATATATTTATATTTGGCATGAATTGCATACATTGACCGTTGTATTTAATTTGAATGTACTCCGTAGCGAAGTACGGGTTTTCAGCTAGTTATAAATATATATATATATTTTTTTTTTTTTTGCATTTATTGCATACATTGACCGTTGTATTTAATTTGAATGTATTTCGTAGCGAAGTGCGGGTTTTCAGCTAGTTTATTATATATTGGTATGAAATAGTATAAAATTTAAAGTATTTAACCATTTAAAATGAAATATTTTAAATTCTTGATTTTATTTTTAACCGTCAAAATGACAGCGTTCAGTCTTATTAGTAAGAAAAAAAATTCCAGTCTTTCTAGTGTTAAAACACGCTAGACCAGATCCCCCCCCCCCCAGAATAATTTAAATTTTAAAATATTATTTGCATTTTTTTAAAAACAAAAAATGTCCCTAAGATGTTAAATTTCTTTCTCTATTACTGAGTACAATTTTTAACAAAAACTTTCAATCCAAGGCGGCAATCCTCCTTGGGGAAATTTTCTCCATAGGTTTAACATTCATCTGAGCAAGTCCAATAGGGTGAGTACACAACAACCTTAAGTAAAATCTTCTAGAACGTTAATTGATCTACAGTCACGAAAATCCTCCCTTTAAATACAATGTCTGCAAACTTCCAACTGAATTCAAAGAAGACTGAAAGCATCCCAAAAAATTCGCTTTAACGGCAATGTATAATAATATTGTTCCCCAAAAAATGTAGGCGTCCCAACCGTTATTTTTCTTTACAAGTGTACAGTTTTCAAACTGCGGATTCCGTTCCTACGTCTTTTCTTCGGCACAATTTTTCTTCATTATAATACCCCTAAAAGAAAAATTTTAAAGAAGTGAAAATTTTGTGCCGGTCTGCCCTCATTCGAAGATCATTTTTCGACAAAAACCAAAGTTTCCAAACACTTTCAGACCTTGTTTCAGAGAACTTTTTAAAATACCAAAAAATATATATATTCCATCTAACTAAGCCCTTAAGAATTCTGAAAAAAACTCTTTTAAAGTTTGAAATAAAAAGTAAACATTAAAGAAAAATGCGGGGAAAATGGGAGATTATATATTTTTCTAATGTATTGCTGCATACTAGAAATGTCTCAAATTGATAACAATAAATCAAATTCTATATTAAACTGCATTATAACGTGCATTCACGAGTGAAATATATTTTAAAAGTAATAAAATGGATCTAAAAATCGAAGTCAAAACGTGTAAAATATATTACCTTCAACTATATAAACCCAAAACGACACATTCATCTTTTAAAAAATAGTTATTTTCCACTTTTTTATGAAATAAAGTATGTTATGTCACGCGTGCAGTCATGCCATATTGCGTATGTTACATAGGTAGTAAGAATAGAATAAAACGTTTTTAAGAAATATGTTCAACTTCATTTTTATTAACATTACAATAAATTGTGAAACGTATAACAAATAAAATAAATTGAAAATTCTAGAACACATTTAAAACTCGAGAATTTAATATATCAGTATACCTACAATTAAACGTTTACAAAAAATAATAGTATTGTCCAGTTATATATATATATATATATAATGTCTTTATATTTATACATAATATATACGTTTAAAAAATAACACAAAAATAAAACACGGTATGAATATCTATGCTAGTACAATGCTGTGCAAGAAATTCTTAAATCCTTACGTACGTTTATTCAAGTAAAAACATAAATGCGAAATTAAAAAAGATGCTAAAATAAAATTACTAAAAATGCACTCAAGTTTTCTGCTTCGTAGAATTCTGGAGTTTACTTTTATATTTTATGAAACTTCAATACGTAGACTGCACAAATATAATTAACTTTATAAACGCAAATAATTTCATGTCAGTGAGTTGTGCCCGATTTTTGTTGGATCGGTGAGAACCTTAAATGCTGGATCTTAACAATTCAATGGAGCTCAATGGAATCAGTGATGTAACTACGTTACATGGGCCACGCCCGCCAACGTAGATATGCATAGTGTATGACCAATAGTTAGAAAGATGAAAGCACATAGGTTGAATTTGGATCCGGGAGATTAAACAAAACAGCTTTGTAAGATAGAAGGAAGTTTAATGTTAGTATGAGAAGCAGTGCAATTAAAGAGAGAATTTAAACATGATAATAATAAAAATGACTGCAGATGTAGATAAAGAGATTACCTAACAGTTATATATATAACAAAATATATACATAATTTATTATTGTCTTTCTTTTTTTATAAAATTATATGAGAAGGAAGGGGAAAAATAAAAATTTAAATACAGAGACCGGCTCTAGGCCGTTTCTTAACAATTCCACGACACGCTCTAGCTTGTATAAGAATTAGGCCGTCCTAACCTGTGGTGACTTGCGACGGTAGGACGACTTCTCGCCAATCAACGAACGATGAATGCCAATTTGGACTGACGCATCCCTCAACCCGGATGAGTTTGTTAGGAACACTGTTCTGTTATTTCCTTTAGTACATTTCGGGCAACCGAGTTGTTGAATGTGGTTTCATCTATGCTGAGCGTGGAATATCAAGAACGCCAAAGACCCTAATTTCTTCCTGTTCTGTCAAATGTACCGCCGCACTTGTGAGTGAAAAACGGTGTTAAACTCTCAATGATCATAAGAGTTTGGCATTCTGGAATGGTAAACGATTCTCCGTTTCTTGAGTCGACTGCAATCGAGGTTTCAGCATTTCTCCTCTCCTCGTAGGCTCGTGTTAGATTTTGCATGGATTTCCTAACATGTATACGACTCGCTTACATTTCAATACTTTAGAATACAACAAATATCACTCGAGATATATGTAATATTAAAATAAACCTGTCCCATTTTAATGCCATTGAGTAATAACATGGACGTAAAATATAGTAAATGTCACTTAAAATACTACAAATTCATGTTTATAAGAATTAGAACTTAGTTATAGTATCAAAAAATGGAATTCTTTGTGATAATATTTATGTAAATGTGTGTCTAAATCGCAGCTTTACAAAAGCGTCATAGACGCTTACTGTTCCTAATTCAGTGCATGCAACCAAGCATACTAATAATTCCACTCAGCTTTTCTTTCTTTTTTTTGGGGGGGGGGGCTGTTTATTCCGTTACTTTATTACGAGGTAAAATACCTATTATTTCCTTTTTTCGAATGTTGAAAAACCTTTTTTTTTTCAAACGGGACTCCGCTGAAATAAATTGAACAAATGGTAGGGAAGCGAATTAATATATCGTGATACTGAAATTGAAACAACAGATTTTGCCACTCGCAGAAAAATGTGGATTGCTTCTTTAGTTCGTTATTTCACGCGCATTCATTTGTGGCGATTCAAAACTCAGTCTCGTTAAAACAGTTTATTAATGAATGAACGATTACTAATGTCGTTTGGGACGCAAAATTTCTTTATTTTTTTATGCATATGCCATCCGAATGCCTTGATTCGTTATTATTCGTAGAGTTAATCAACGCTCATTAACTTTAACGTTTGTAATTAGGTAGAAGTTTTCTTCGATCAAATTTTACCGAAGTATCATTCCTCGAAAAATAGTCGCATTTTCGTCTGGACGACAAATCTTTTGTTCTGTTAGAGTCACTGCCTATTTAGGACGATCTGAAAATATTTCATTAACTGTAATTGAATGATCACAAAAGTCAATGGTATACGCCAGGGATTCCCAACGGGGTCCAGGTGAACCACTTGGGGGTCGATGGAAGTTTAAAAAGTGTCTGTGGTATTCCAGGGGTCTATTGGGGGTCGATGATAAATTTTTCTGTTTAAAAATTTAATTTTTTAGGAATGTAATTATTAGATAATAATATCCGTTATAATATGTATAAATATAGATTTGCTTAGGGCGTAGTGATCCACCCATCTAAAGTCTAATGTCATAACGCTTTTGTATATATGTCGAATGAAATTATATTATAATTACATATAAGTCAGTAAAATTGTTTAGTAAAATACATATTTATATTCGTTATGTTAGTTATTGTGACTATACGATAAGCAATTTCAGACCAAACATTAAAAAAATGCATCAAATACGACCACCACATTACTTGAAATCGAAGTTTTGAGCAATGTTTCTAAAATCTGTGTTTCTAAAATCTTGTTTATATTTGTTAAACAAAAAATTAAAGTAGTACAAAAATCTTAAAACATAAATCTAATGAACCACTTTTTCTAATTTTTTGTTCATATTCTTAGTCAAATTGTTATCTTTAAGTGTTTTATGTGCAATTATTAGTATTAAAATTATGTTGTATGCTGCATATTATAGACAAAATGTGAGGGGGTCGATGAAGAAAATCATTCTTTTAAAAGGGGTCGATGTAGGAAAAAGGTTGGGAACCCCTGGTATACGCCATTTGATAGATAAACACACGCAAAAAAAATATTAAACATCAAACTAATATAAAAACCCTATTCGTTCATTTTCAACATTCCTTCTCGTAATACCAACTAGAGTTTAGGAGTCGCATTAATTTTTAACTGTCTTGAGATACACTCAGAATGAGATTCTTTGAGGTGTTTTTACTGTTTCTTTATCAAATTGTCTGTTTCTTGCCACATACTGAAACTCCAACAAATTGCTGTCAATCTGAAATAAAAGAAAAACACCTTTTCAGAATGAAACATATTTGTTTAATAGATTAAGCTAGAATACTATGCTCAAAATGAATAGAAAATTAATTTCAAATAAGCTATAAATTTCCTAATTAATAAATAATAAACAATATTTATAAGTAATAACCGTGCTAAAAATCTCAGTGTTTTTTCTCTAACAAAGTGTTTTGGAAGTGAAACAAATATCCACAAACCTTGTGTATACAGAAAACAGTTAAATCCGGGGTGTCCAACCCGCGGCCCAAAGCAAGTATTAGTGCGGCCCAGAAAGAGAGCTTAAAGCAAAAATAAAATATCAATAGTCCGCCTCGGCGGTGATGGCAAGAGGCCATTACAGATTCCACTTTGTTCACTCAACAAATCGACAATACAGCATTTGAAATATCTTTAATTCTATACAAAATTACATATGCAATTTCTGTATATTAATTTCATTACAAAAATTAAATGTGAAGTTTTACACATTTAGCATTTCATTTTTGTAATGATATTAAAATTAGTATAAAAAAATTAAACACCATGAACACACAATCTCCATGATCTTATGAATACATTTACGAGCAAGGTCATTATAAATATTGTTAGACAGCGTACTCGCACATTTTGTCTCATCAAACGATTACTAGGAGAATTGACGAACTTAGGAAATATATCAAAAACACGATTTAAAAACTAAAGCTGCTAAATTTAGGTTTTATTCTTTGTCGATGGATGAAAGTACTGATGCTACTGACACGGCTCAATCTGCCATTTTTATTAGAGGTATAAATGACTAGTTTATTGTTACTGAAGAAATAGCCTAATTAGTACCGTTAAAAGACAACACAACCTCGGGCGATTTATATGAAGCAAGGAAGAAAACGTTGACGTGGTTCTCATTAACTATTGCCAACATATCTAGTATAGTAACTGGTGCCCCAGCTATGATAGACAAAAAAGAGGGACTTGTAGGATAGACACTAGAGCCGCCGCACTTTCGGCAAAAATAAACAATTCATATGCATCTTTGCTGCTCCATTTACAGTCGATATAGATGTGCTGCCAAAAAATTTTCAAATGGAATGCACAGAGTTGCAATCTGAAATCCAACTTAATCAGAAATTCAATCAAGTCTGTTATGGACTTTCATAAACCATACCTGCCCAGAGATATATATCCCTAACTGCATAGTCATGAGTTATTCATGTTATCATTGTTTGGAAGCATGTGCATCTATGAACACCTATTTTCAAGAGTGAAACACGCTAAGAGTCAAATTAGAAACAAAATATAGGATGAACATCTTGCGGACTCCATGAGAATTGCAACCACTTCAATTGACCCAGATATTTATGCATTAGTTTCCTATATTGATGCATTAGTATGACTCCTATTGTTAACTTTATAATTATAAATAAAATTTATAATGAAATATGTTTACTATATATTATACTTTTTTTACTCATTAACTATTTTTAATGTTAGGTATATTTTTGTGTGGCCCAAAACAATTCGTCTTCTTTCAATGTGGCCTAAGGAAGCTAAAAGGGGGGACATCCCTGAGTTCAATGATATAAAACTGGTGAAAAAAAGAATATTACAATAGAGTTACAAACCATGCTAACTTTAACTGTTCCACAGAAACGAGGATCAGAAAAGTTGCCATTTTGATGCTTTGAAATCGTTTGAGTTTGTTTATTAGTTTTTATAATGCGTATTTTACAAAAGTTAATTTTATTTGATATGAGTATTCTCTTCCGTTTAAAATTGTCCAACTAATCAGACAAACCCGAACACGATGCTAAATCATCCCCATTAAAACTCGTTTTTTTATATTTTTTCCCCCAACTTCAACAGTTGGATAATTTGCCGAACCACAGATATTTTTATAATTCTCTGGAGGATGCAAGAGGCTTGCACTACTTTTACCTCACGCAAAAACTGTGATTTCACCGACATATACGCAAGGAACAGAGCTTTTCATTTATAGTCATATTCTTTTCATTTAAACGTAAGATTGCGTTCCTCCATAACGTTCCTCCGGAAAGAAAAATTTCAGACGCTAAAACCGTCCGTCCGTACCTCGCGGGTTATAATTGTGGCAGCGCGCCAAACCCAGTCTGTATCGCTTGGACAAGCAGTAAACAGTTAAACAGAAAGTACCAAAATGCGTCAAGATTTTGACATACATATATGTTTATATATATACACATACGTACATATATATATATAGATACATATACATAACACATACATACATATATACTTACAAAAGAGGTAAGCAACGACAAATAATCCTACGTTAATGACCCGCGGTAGTTTCGTTAGAAGAGACTACGTGATTTTTTTTTATTATTATCGTAGTATATATATAGCGGTGTAATGTAAGCGTCGGTGTTAAGTCTGCTATACAAGGCCTAAAAATTATATTCTGTATAAATTACGAAGTCTATAAATTTCCCTCTTCCATTTTATCAATTTGGGGAGAGAGAAAAAAACGCGTTACGAGACGAGATTAAAAATAAATTTTGTATCTGCATATTTCCGTATTTCCACTTTGAAAAATAAACAATATAAAAAAAAATCAAGCGTTTCGTTAGCCTCTTGAATATTTACCGTGTTCAAAGTAATTTGCTTTCTTTTTCCATGCTACAAACAAATATCCTCAAATCAACGATGTTATTTTCAAATTTAATATAAATCCGGGTTTCCCTCTTCCTGCGAGTCTACTTTCTCTTTTGGCATCGAAACAAATCTGTTTTCAAATGATGTTGCCGTTCATTATTGAAACAAATGTAAACATCCTGCGTTTTCGAGCTCTTTGAAATAGGCATATTTTAACTCAAAAGTTTCCATGAATTTTTCGTTTTAAAATTCATGAACTTGTGCTACATATTATGCTCTATTTTCAAATAAATTAATATTATTCGATATGCCTGCTTATATATACTATATATATATATATATATATGTGTGTGTGTGTGTGTGTGTGTGAGTCAGTGTCAGTAAATGTGTAAGAAATAGATTGGGCAAGTCTTGCTCCTTTTCCCTTTTCTAGAATAATAATAAACTATTTTCATAGTCTAGTGTTAAGAGTGTACTTACACTTGAGTTGACAAGAACTGGTCTACCTTACCGGCAAGATCTGGTTGAAGTACCTGTCGATTTCCAACTTGTATCCACTCTTGACTTGGATCACAGTTGCCGATTTTATGCCACTGGCTGCATCATCTACACGAAAGCTTGACGGTTAAAAATAAAGATCGATAGATACAGGAAAATGCAAAGTGAAAATAATGCATCAAGGTAGTGGTTGAAATATTCTTTCAAAATAACTACGTATATCAGGAAAATATCTTGTAATTAATATATTAAATCGTCATTCTAAAATTGTTTTTGACTGTGTCAATGACCAAATATTGTACACATTTAGGGAAAGACGTAAATTTTGCTTCTTGGAGTATGGCTCCCCGGATAATTGTTTTTTTTCTCCTAAGGAATCTTACATCCAACTCAACTCAAAAACCACAATATTCTTTCCTATCCGACGTCGTGAACTGTTGAAAACCTGAAACACCGAAAGGGTTGGAAAACGTCCAGAAAACAAGCAAAAGTCGTCATAGGCAGTCCCTAATGAGGAATTTGCACATGTGGGGAAAATGCTCATTTCTATTTTTTATTAACAGATTGGTTATCAAATTGTTCGAAAACATCAATTAAAACGTATATATAGATCTAAATAATAAGAATTTTAAATTTAAAATAAGCGAAAAGTGTTGAAAAATCATGTGACCTCAAAACGCTACGTGATTGGTTCTGACGTCACTATGCACCATGCTTCAATGTTTACATTTGTCTAGCGCGAGATTCTACGGTTCCTCCTCTTAAACTAACATTTTAAAATCATATTTTTTTTCTAATTTGGTTTAATTTTTCTAATTTTAGTTTGTGGTTATTGTTTATTCCCCCTTTTTTTTAAATTATATTCTATCGTCGTCTTTATTCTTAGTTTTATTTTTGTTTTGTTTACCATGGCGTTATTACCCGGTTTTGCAAAAGGGCAATCTGACAACCTGCCTAAAATGGATTCATTTGCAGTGTTTTCCTTTTTGGGAAATAATCCAAGTTTTATGGGAGCAGAAATACGAGGATTTAAAGTTCAGAGGGATGTATATATTTGTTTGCATTTATTATTCTAGTTATGTAATGTAGATTGTAGAACGCTGACGTGCGTTGTACTTTACACAAACTTTAAAGTTACACATTGTTTATGCATATTATTAAATTAATATCGTACTCTAAAAGTTTAATAAACAGCTTCTATTATTATTCATTCATAGTAAATGTTTAATTTTGTAGAATTAATTAGCTCTGCAACATTAATATATTTTATGCAACATTAATATATTTAACTTACAAAATAATTAATATATTTTATGCTTTTGTCACATTTTGCACACAAATTGTATTTATTTTAAAATTTCATCACCTACCCCCAACCCAGCATCTGGTGAATTCCATTGTAACGGACGAAACATTCACACACAAAATAAATAATAAAAAGATTATGAGATGCATATTAATGCTTCAAAATAGGAGAGTATTATTTTTTCCTGATAAAACCAATTCCTGATAAAAACTAAAGATAAACTTGACAGGTTTCAAAATTTATTTCTGGTGTATTTAAGCTGAAAAAAAAAATCTTTAATGTAACGGATGCTACATAAAATGGAACATCATTTATACTATAGCATCATAAGATAAAAAAAATCTGTGAATCTATTATGTCAATTTGTTCAAAAATTTAAAAAATAACATCACAAGACATGCCTGTAATTTATCAGAACCTTGACATAAAAAATCAGTCATTTTTTTTTCTGTAATAAAAAATATAAAAACTATTTGTAACAGATGTTACATATAATACATGATGCTGCAACTGTACCCTTAACTAGGCTATTTATATTCAAAACAGTCACAAACATGCATTTATTTTACTTTTATAGTTTTTACATTAATATTAAATTTACTCCAATTAAATTCAGTGGCATAATTTACGTAAGTAATAAGGTATAAAAATGATAATTTTACTTGCTAAAAAAACTTACAAATAGATATTTTCCCATTACATCCCCTACAAAACAAACTTAATGTAAGGAAAAAGCAATAGTACGTTTTAGTTCTAGAGGTCATAAGCTTTCCAATGATATATAACACTTAATAATTTGTTTTAAATGATTTTCTTTCGTAATGGTTTCATGTGAGGTGGAATTCACCATGTGGAGAATATAACTCATAACAAAACTCGTGTTTACAAATATATTTAAATATTTATTTAAGTGGAAAATGTCAAAACTTGTATTTTAAATTCATATTTGCTGCAATGATTTGGCAAATCATCTGTATCACATTAAAACTGACAATTATAGCTAAATTAAAAAATTATTGAATGAGGATTTTTTTTTTCGTCGCGTTTTATTGCAACTGTCCATGATTTCCTTTTGACATTATCTGTTGGAACACAAAAAAAAAGCTTTCCTGGTGTATTTACCGTTGTGCTTGTGCAGCAAGGTACTATACAATATTTAAAATTTTCTGTAACACACTTTGACATCTTAAAAATAAAGAAAAAACACTAGATATCAAACTCAAACTACGCAACACAATCCAAACACCGAAGTAAACAAATTCGCCATAGTGCATTGTGACGTCACATGTATCCGCGTAGGAAAAGTAGCGTTTTTGAGACGAAGTAAATAGTGCGCGTTTAAAAACAAATTATGTTAACTTTTAGAGTTCTAAAACTAAAAAAAAAAGATGCTTTCGATCATATTTTTCTATTTTCTATATCATAAATGTAAAATAAAAAAACGTGCAAATTCCTCATTAGAGCGGAAATGGAAAACTAAACCCAGTCGCGAAAGGTCGTTCCGTAAACCTATCCTGCTTTTTTTTCTAAACTATTTTAATGCATAATTATAATTACTCGTCTGTTTAAACTTTTATTTCAATCACTGAAAGTTTATTCCCGCTGTAACTCGCCCTTATTTCAAGGGAATAGATAACAAATCGTAACTTAAACCAAAATAATTACTTTTTGCGATGTCAAGTTCACCTGCATTTTTTATTTTTTAGTCTTTTTTTCAAGAGAACAGATCTCGGCTCATAATGTTAGGTAAAATAACTTTTTCACGTAATATTGCTAATGCACACATATATTTTCTTATTTAGCTCTACAAATTTAAAGTATTCGGATGTTTCCAGATACCGGTAATTTCCCTTTTTTTAAAAAAATATTACCTGTTTATGTAGTGAGTTTGAAACCTCACATTTATAAAATGTAAATATAATTTCAATCTTAAATCTAAAACGTAACTGAAAAATTTGCAGTAGGTAGTGACCTTTTGAGGTTCAGTATTACAGATACGTATCTACTATATAATCTTCTAAATAGAGTAACTCCTTGACAAATAAGCGCTATGAAGTTATGTCATCTCTTAAATATAAACATTCTTTCATGGTATATATAAAATATAATTAATGTATGACATCGCTTTTTTTTTCCCCATAAAGAACCAAGCAAGGTTAAAACTTTTAAGAATTGTTCAGTTATGGCTCTTGTTGGCGCTAATGGCTATGTTGACAATCGCCAAACATGCCTTTGAGCGCCAACAGCTCTGAATACGCATCTCACGCGATTTCAACAAACTTAGGGCAAAATAGCAATTTGTGTTTCGATATTTACAGTTCCTTATCGTCTATTTGCTATACCAACCGGAATAAACCTGTTGATCGTGTCCAAAACGTGTAATAATGATGACAATAATACGTAAAAAGTTTCGTTTTACACGTTGCAGTAAGTTATAAGAAACATCATTTATTAATAACAGTCGGGCAAAATCAAATTATTCATGCTAGGATTCCAAAGTCTGGCACTCAGCCAAATTAATTTGATGTAAAGCATTACTAAAATACAAGCGGTATTAAAAGAAATTCAAAATGTGTTAACCGTTGAAATTTCGCTAATAAATACAACATTTCATCTGGATACATTCTAAAAACCACTCTAATAACATTTAATTAGTAGTATACTTTATCTGGATTTTTCTTTTTTATTTGACTGTTCTGCAATTTCTTTGTCATATTGTAAAAGCAAAAAGACAACACAATAAATGTCATTCCTAAATAAACGATTGAAGACATATCGGATAACGGCATGCGTATCAAAAGATTTTTAATATCTAGCAAACCAAGAAAAACTAACAAAGACAATAAATAATAAAATGCAATATTGATTATGATTGGGAGCACTGACGTCACGAGTGGCAGCCATCCCTGTGGCGGTATGAAAGAATGATTTTGCCAGATACTTTAATGAGTTCTTAAATTTAAAGAGTTTAATTTCTGTAGGACATTAAACTCTACGCCAAAAATCAGTAGAGGGTGATCTAAATTTAGTTAAGGGTATGGATCTTGTCAAATGGCTGGAGCCATAATTGCAAAATCTATCAAAGGTATTCGGTTAAGTCTGCTATGAATATTATTAACAAATTACTTTGCTTTTAGGTTTTTAAATAAAATTGTAACGATTTTAAAATACAAATTCTTCTCCAAAAAAATTGACAAATTTCACGACTCTTGACTGTTACATTTTACAATATCAAGACAAAAATCGCTAATTTTGTTCATATGTCGCTTTGAATTCGCAGAAAGGTTTCGTAGCAAAGTTGTTAAATGTTTTATTTTTAAAGTCTTCAGTGAATCAAGTCTCTTATTTTTAAATCTTTTAGTTACAGAAAATTATTTCAGTAACTTAATCCGCCCTCAAATACTCGTTAAACTACCATGGTGTGTCTTAAATGCTATTTTTATGTTTATATTGCTAATGCTGTACTTACTTTAGTTTTGTTTCTTACATAATCCCGAATTTGCTGCATAACAATCACTTTCATACAGTGGACGTTAGCAGACTATTAACATTAGTTTACTCAGTGGTCGATTAATTTTCCATGGAAAATAGACATTTTTTGCCCGTCAATGACAATTAGAACTACAACTGCGGTGGGGATGACTTTGGTGGGGTTACGATTTATAACGACGATAATACGGGTAAGTTATCCCTTAAATTAGGTATGTTGCGTGAAAGAAAATGTATTTCAACATACAACTGAAGAATATTTACAATAACATGTACAAGGACACTTCGATTCATCTTCTAAAATTACTGCAACTTTTCAGTAGCATATGGGACAACTTTCGCGAATCGTGCATGCACCGAGAAAGTCTCGATGAAAAAGTTGAAGTTCCTTTTCAGCCAGGAATTAGTCTCACCATGGAGTAAGCTTTTCCGAATTGAATTCAGATGTCCCTAATGGGTCGCCGCAGAATGTTAGCTTCAATAAATCGTATTCTTACCATTTTTTGGGTCATGAAATAGCCTCTTCCATACAAATGCCACATGCCGTTCTTCAAGCTTTTCACCCCACTTTGATATAGTTCAGTCATCGCCACTATGATATGCATCGATGAAGTACTTCGGAATACTCTATGTCGGTTCATCTTGTTACAGATACATACCTGAAAATCGCATAAAAACTTATTTTTACTCTAAGCCCAACAATCACAAAAACAGCATGGGATATACTTTCAACTGTTTCTTTAATAGGAAGGATTAGAGCAAATAATTTTCAGCTTCTATGCTCACACTGATTTTCGTCTTCGATTATGGAGGTCATCATTGACTTGCAGCCTTTTTTTCCACATTCATTCTTATGCTAATATATATATATAAATTCAGTTTTGTAGTAATAATGACTGCAATTTTTTTTTCTTGTCGCTGAATGTGTTTTATTTCTAACTCTAATTTGCAAATATACTATACACTATCTACCAATAAGTATTTGGACACCCAAGCAAATGACGATTTCGGCGGTCCTGATATACGTCACGCCTTCCGTCGTTAAATATCGTGTAGGAAATAACATTGGCATTAGTCGCAGACAAGACGCCACGAAGTGCAGAGTTATCTGATTTCGAGAAAGGTGTAATCGTCGGGTATCACAGGAATGGCCAATCCTTAAGGGACATATCTAGCGAACTGAATTACCCAAAATCGACAGTGGCCTATGAGATTCAGAAGTGGAAGGTGAGCGGTGATTGTTGGAATGTGCCCCGAAACGGCAGATCCACCTGGGAGATAGAGACCGACGGGTACTGTCCAGAGAAATTCGAAAGAACCGCACCCATCCGATGGCCCACATACTCCAGGAGTTTCAACATGCATCCAAGAGTGTTGTTTCTATGAATACCATCCGTAAGGAAGCATATCTACTTGGTTTTCATGGTCGTGCTGCCGTCCATAAGCCTTTGATTACAAAGTCCAACCGCGCTGCTCGGTTAATGTGGTTCAAAGCACGTCAAAAGTGGACCGTAGATAAGTGGAAACGGGTTCTCTGGAGTGACGAATAAAGGTTCACACTCTACCGTTCTGATGGCAGGGTCTGGGTCTGGCGTCTGCCTGGAGAACGCCTCCTGCCAGAATGCATTGTGCCCACAGTAAAGTTCGGTGGAGGGGGAATTATGGTTTAGGGGTGTTTCTCCTGGTATGGACTTGGAACCTTGGTCCCAATTCATGGTAAGCTCAACGCCGACTCCTATTGCACTATTTTGAATGACAGTGTGCTTTCTACGTTGTGGCAGTTTTACGGGTTTGGACCCATGTTACTTCCAGGACGACAAAGCCAGCTGTCACGTTTCGAGGTCCACCATGGATTGGTATGTGACACTGGGGTTAACTGAATGGACTGGCCTGCTCAGAGCCCAGACCTGAATCCTATGGAGAACATCTGGGACGAGTTGGATCGCCGAATTAAGGAGTCCAACAACCGTCCAAAATCGGTGAAGGAATTTATATGTCTTCTCCAAGCCGAGTGGAAGAAAATACCACGAACCGTCATACAAGGACTTGTGAAAAGCATGTCCCGAAGGGTTGAGGCTGTAACTACCTCCCGTAGAGGATCTACAAACTATTGAATATGAATAAGTTTTGCTTTTCTTTTCTATCACATGTGTTCAAATACTTATTGGCAGATAGTGTATACTGATTAGGGATAGTATAATTTGTAATCCCTCATCAGGAAATAATTCTAACCATTTATAATTTATTTTGTCTCTAAATAAGCATTAATTGGTATCACCTGTTAAATCCTAATTTCTTTAAATATGTAATACTAAATTCTGTGATAAACGGCACTACAATTCCTGTTTGAGAACTTACTGACTTCTTCATAAAGTATGAACTCTAAAGATACAATAATATTACTTACACACACACACACACATTACATATATATGTGTGTGTGTGTGTGTGTACGCGCGTGTGTTTGTGTGTGATTGTGTATGCATATATAGCTCACTTTAGAGAAAATTTACTCGAATATCAATGTAAGCCGGTATTATTTTCCCGGAGGCTTCTACTGTCAAAACAAAGATCTAAAAGTGCCAGTAACAGATATAGAAAGGATTGTTTGGGGCCAAATCAATATGCTTTTCTTATCACATCATCCCTTCAGTCAATATAAAATAACTACCACGAGCTAGAGTTTCCATTACTTGCAGCATTAAAAATTAATCTTGATATGCAAAGACTTTCATTTTTTAGCTTATAACCATGATTTATTGCTAGTTTTCCACTGGAAGCAAAACTTCATTTAGTGTTCTTTACCATAATGACATAAAATATTTTTGTTTAAATCTTAGAGCAATTAATTTTATGTCGGTTACACAAGTTTGCCAAAGGAATATTTATTGACTGACAGTACTAATATCTTTTCCAGATTATATTCTAATCATGAAAATAAAGGAGATTCTCAGATACTGAATGATTCAGTTTTCCTAAATATCCCCTCTAAGTTTCAAATTATGTAATTTTTACTTAAATCACCTGTAATGATTAGGCAATCAAACATAAAGGTTTTTTGATGTACATTAAAAAAAATATTTAAGCAAATAAAATGATTCTTAATAAACCGCAGAAAAAATTCCCACATGAATCTCACTTTAAAAATGTAAAATATGTCTTTTTAACTTTTTAAACTAGGATTAAATAGTGGTGCAAACCAAGGGAGGAGTTATAGTCGGCAACTCTGCTAGCGAAAGTCCGAAGATAAAACTAATTCCGATAATGCTCCTCATAACACCCCCCCCCCCACACACACACACACACACACACGCGCGAACGTACAGACAAACCCTAAAAATGGCGACTTGTTATTCCTCTGAAGTAAAAACTAATAGATCCTTTTGCAACATACTTCTACAATTCGAAAACGAATGTTTGTTCCGCTAGAAAAGCTATATAAAGTTTTAGAGAAAATGAGATGTCATCAATTGACATAAGATTCCAATAGATTTCTATGAATGAATTGTACAGTTTTAGCTGTAAAGATATTGTCAAAATTCTATTCTTTTTCTTTAAATCGTAATTTAAATTTCTTCTTTCCTTTAAATTTTCGATTAGTATCGCCTATGACTATTGTGCATAAAGTAATGAAAACTGTTGACAAATTACAGTGTTTCTACAGTTTTATGATGTTGGTAATTTTGTCACAATAATCACAATATATTTTCGAGCTTTAAAAAATCCTCACAACTGGGTACATACACATCGCTTTGGTATCGTAATAAGTTCAACGCAAGTAATCATTTTACTGTATTACTACTGTTTTAAAACAATCCTGCAACACAACTACAAGCCAAACGATTTTCTCCCCTCGCAAGGTGAATATATATTTTTTTATTTTGAGGTGTAACGATTTCTTATTTTAAGTTTTCGATAATTAATAATTTTGCGTGGCAATATCGCAGTCCAAACGATTCCCCATCTCAGACGATTCTTGTTAAGTTTCCTTATTGCGGTGTTTTTCACTATCTCCTATTACGAATGGGTGTTGATGTTTTTCGCTGTATTTTTTGAAAATGGATATTAATACCAAAACTTGTTTAGTGTGTGGTATGAGTAATATTTTTTATAGAGAAGTCCCTGGTGGTGAACCCTGGGTGACTTGTAATAAATGTTTATCCAGAATCCACTTTAGGTGTCTTCGAAGTGTACATCGTTGCTCATGCGACTGTATAATTGATGATTTTGTTAAAGAATTGAAAAGTAACAGTGATACCTTCTTTGTAATCGCTGATTATCAGCTGCTGAAAACTCATTCTTACGAGTACATTGTGAATCATCCTAAACACAGAATTCCCCATGCTTTAAACTGGAGTCCGGAAGAGATTCAAGCCTTTTTCTGTGGAATAGGTTTTGAAAAAGAAGGTTTAGAGTTATCAAAACGGAAAATAGACGGATGTAAACTTTTAACACTGACTGCGAGAGAAATAATCGGTTCATTTGGCTTCAGAATAGATATAGCTTTAAAAATTCTAAAGCACATAAAAGTACTCAGATGGAAAATTCTGAATTCTGATATAGACTGTAAATCAAGCGTTATATTGTTTAATAATTAAGTTTCCCTATTATGCAATATCATCTTAAAGAATTAAAATAAAACATTTGATTATAGATATATTGTAAAACTCAAAAGTTATGATTTTTTGCTTCAGTTGTGTTTTAAATATTTACTATACAGATAATTAAAATGTTCATGCTTTCCACTTTATTTCATATTTTTTGCTACAGATTATATATATACTGTTTAAATTTTTTGAGTTTATTGTTTTGCACTATTTTTGTTCTAACAAAATTAATTTATTTGAAAATGAAAATGTTAAAATTTTCTACTTCTGTCATGTTTCAATTTCTTCTAATAGAGATGACTATTTGAACGGTTTATTGCTTTACATTAAATTTTTTATTCTTTATTCTAATTCAGAGCCTTATTACTTTAAGTGTACATTTATACACATTTCTGTTGGTCTTTTATTCATCATACATAGATTAATCATTGAAAATGACGAATGATGGTTTTCAGTGATAGAATCAGTGTCTTTATTTATTCGTTACAAGTCATGTTTTAAATACGAAAAATTCTGATTTTGTAAAATTACAACAAAATCTGAATTATGCGTACTCAACAATTATCTTGCATGAAGTTTTACGAAAAGGAAAAAAAATTGTGTGAAAATGATTCTCTAAGAAATTAAAAGTTATTTCTTTTTTTCTGTTTTGAACTGTACTTACTTAATATAGGTATTTTTGATAATCGTATTATCATGCATATTGCTTTTTTGTAAATAACGCCCTTTTTAGTAGAAAGTAAAAAAAATCATAGTGATTCAAATGTAATGAAACAAATTTAAACAAAAGACAAGTCGCATAAATTGTGTCATGATCAACAAACAATCTGGTGATTGAAAAAAAAGTTAAAATTTTTTCAACTTTTGTGCTCTACTTTAAATATAGTATAATACTTGAGAAATTTAACAAGTAATCTGAAAATCCATATTTCTGAGTTGTTTTATTTCACATATCTTCCTAAAATTTGCGATAGAACATGTCATAAGGTATTTACTATTTATTACGAATATTTAAGGTGAAAATTTGAGCTTTATATTAATTAGTTTGGGTGCATTCGATTGTTTTTGATGTTATGAAATTACAGTAGTTTTCTGGTGAGCTTCAAAAATGTAAATATTATTGATAATGATGATCCTACATTAGAAAGGTAATTTGCAATACTAATAAGATCACGGTTATATGAAACAATGCGTGATTTTCATTAATACTATTAAATATTTTGTACCTCCAAAAGTTTATTTACATAATGCATAAAGAAAATTAAAATGCTTACATCATTTACAGTAAGAAGTTAGCTTAGTTCAGTTTAAATTTTATGTTATTAGTAACTAAATTCATAAGTATGAATTGGTCGCAAAATATACTTACGTACCATGGCAATATGGTACGATTCCATGGTACTGATATTCCAAGATTTATGGACTTTATTTTCGGGTTGATATAATGCTTTAAATAGAAATATAATGCACAATATTATTTCCACTGAAATTTATAAATCAAGACATATATAGTATTATTTGTAAATAATCATGAGTTTGAATGGAAGACTGTTAACATAATATCAAACAATAAATTATAGGTAATATTAACAAGATTTATATAATAAACTTAAGTTTGTCCTCCTAGAATTTCAAGGTTTGGTGACATAAATAAGCAAAATTTTGATTAGTTTTCTAATAAGAGACAAATTAACGTTTGCAGTAACTAGCTTGTATTATCTATATCTAATCAACTTACCTGTTATACTACTTTACTAGATCACTTTTGTCTTCTACGAATCAAAATATATTTTTCACTGTAACTTGGAAGACATCTAAACAATATACATAAAGAGAAATTAAAAATATGTATAGTATTAAAAGTTCTGTTATGAAAAGAAGTATGTTCAAATATACTAAACAGAAAATATGTTTATACCGTTTACATCAGGAAGTTTGTGTACGTTACATAAGTAAGCAAAAGGATATTATGTTATTGAAAATAAATATTTGAATTTTTATACTTTGAGTATATTTTTGTTTCCAAAATAAGCTAGGCAAAGAAAGAATATGAAAAACTTTACGTGATGAAATTCTCTTTTTTCCATAGAATCCGCAATATTATTTTGGGCAAAAAGTTATAAATCTCCCATTATCTCGAATATGACAATTATTTAGACTCTCAAAACATGATGTATTACAACAGAAACTTCCTTTGATTACTTGGAAGTTTTCCAGCTAACTTGTAGGAATAATTTTCTCCTTACAAATGTTTTCTCTTTACCATTTTTTCTACTTTATTTTTTTATATCCTATTATTCCAGCTTTACACATATTAAGCTATGATAAGTAGCGTCATATTTTTAAAAGATAAATACGGGCTAAATTGATTGCTCTTTTTTCTACAAAAAATTATTGATCACGGCTTTATTGATTTCTCAGTATTTAATCCAAATATATTCACATTAATATAAACGAGGTCGTCTACGGAGTGACAGTAAATAAAGTTTCGTTTGCAGCGTTGGAGATTATTCTATTATTGGTGAAGTTGATAAAAATAATACGTAAATGATACATTGGTGGAAAGTATTTATTGAAGTTACGGCAATTATACTTTTTTCTATACTATTATTTATCTTATTTAAGGGACAAAATGGAAAACGGGCTTTAAATATGCACTAGAAAATCTAGTGCACTAGAAATTGTGAGTATCCAAGTTTTCAGCGAGACCTTAATCAAGAAATATAGAAGAACTAGCCACTGCGCGACCAGTATGGTCGCTATTAGTTTTATATTTTCTTTTGCAAAACAACTCAACTGAAAGTAACATATGTACGGAATGTTATTACCTGTCGTGATAAATATATGTTGTTAAAGGGTAATCTCTGTAAAGCTGATTCTAAAACATCGGGATTTAAAATATGTGAATTTCCATTACTTCAGAACAGAGTTAAAGATAAAACTAAGAAACCCAACACCGATGATTTTAAAAATTGCATCCCTCTCTGCATGTACTATTTTTGAAAATTAAGATATCTACACTTTATCGTTACATCAAATAAGAAATTTTTGGGGAAAATTTTTTTCACTTAAAAAAATGGAGTAAAAATTCAGCAGGTACTAAAATATAGTGTGGATTACATCATTCTCTGTATGTAATATTGTTCGCAATTCAGATATCTCCACTTAATCATATCAAATAATAAATTGTTGGGAAAATTTCTTCACTTATAAAATGGAATAAACATTCAGCAAGTACAGAAAAAATTGTAGAAAATTAACTATTACTGGCTGTCGGTTGCTGTGCCGACGACGATTAAGCCTAACCTCGCGATCATTTATGCTCTCTTTCACGCCTCTCTCTTAATGAATTATTTCTTCTTCGCCTTCTTTATTGAGGCTGTTCCCAATTTTCACATGATCGTATAGCTCGCTTTAGAGCATTCCTGATTTCAGCGCGTTAAATCCATGTTGATACGAGGTTGCAAATTGCGGACGGCCGCTAATGTTTACATCTGGTAGTTGCAGCCGTTGCCATTCGGAGTGTATAAATAACGTCGATTTTTGTGTCGCATACCTACGCGTTTTATATATATAGATAATATGATGAACCAGTCAATAATTAGATAGTATTAGATAGTACCAGTCAATAATTAGATATGCTAAGAGAAACAAGAGTGGCATAAACCAAAAGAAACATTAACGATAATTATTAATTCATTTAGTCATTTAACTAGAATAATGCTAATTTTGCCATACTTCTACAAAATTACTTTTTCTTGTTTAATTATTGAAAGCGTTTAAGTTTTCAATCGTTATAAGAAATCATATCATAATAAGAAATTTTGTCTTTTACTAAACCACTTACTTCTTCATCTAAACAGGACAATCTCAGAATAACCTGATTTTGGAACAGTTTATAACAGTTTCGTTTTACAAATATCTGTAGTTAGATTTATAAAGGGTTAAAAATCACCTGAAAATTATCGAAGCTCATTTTGGTTTGAAAACTTAAATACACATGAAAAATATTCGTTGATTTAGCACATGTCAGTTAAAGAATTATGTTTCTTTTAAATTAATTAATGCAATAAATAAAATTTCGTCGAATTATCCGGTGTAATTCCCAATACACCGTATTTCGCTGCGATGTATTTCGCTACAATGTATTTCGCTGCGATGGAACCGCCATCTTGGTGACGTTTTCCATCGCCAAGTTGGCGACAGGAGACGTCACCAAGATGGCGGTTCCATCGCAGTTGGAAACATGAAATTTACTATAAAATATTAAGAGAATATAAACTTCAACAGCAGGAAAAATGAAATTTAAAGAAAAAACTATTTTTTTTTTTTTTTCAATTTTTAAAATAATTTAAAATGTACAGTGGCTCCCAAAAGTGTTCGTACACTTACGATTTTCAATGAAATAGGGGTCTATCCATTAATTAAAATGAATATTTCAGAATGGGTATTTAATAATCAGATCTATAATCTATTCTTAACTAAACTACATGAAATATTTTGGAAACGTAGTAAAACTTTATTTTTAAGAAACCAGTAATCAACAAGTAACAAAAACTTTATCTCACAAAAGTCATCGTACACTGAAATATTTTCGGATAAACTCATAATTAAAATTATCGTCTGGCACTTTATTTTTATTTTTGAATTGTGGTGACATTTAAAATATCGTTTGGCTTTAATTTTTGCTTGTCTACTCCGTAATATTCTATTTATTATTTAAAAATGGCTCGTAGTCGTAAAGAAACAACAAACAGCATTCGAAAATTGCTTATTTTTCATCACAGTAGTGGTAAATCAGTTCCGAATATTGCTAAATTGCTTAATTTATCCCATTCTACTGTGCAGTATGTGATAAAACGCTTTAAAGAAGAAAATCGGATCGAAAACAAGGTAAGAAAAGGCCGTCCGACAAAAGTAACAAAACGTGATCAGAGATTTATAATTAGAAAATTTGTGAAAAATCCACGTTTGAGTGCTGGAATTATTTTAAGAGACAATTTAAAATTATCAGCCCAAAATTTGGGTATTGGAAACAACTTTGTTTTTTATCAAGATAACGATCCTAAGCACACGGCTCTCAACGTTCGCCTCTGGTGTCTCTATAATTGTCCACAAGTTTTGAAAACACCACCTCAATCACCAGATTTAAACCCAATAGAACATACTTGTATATTGAGAGAACTGGAGGTTCGAGTACGAAAACACGACATTCACACAAAAAGCAAACTAAAAACAATTATGATGGAAGAATGGATGAACATTGATGCAGAAATTACAAAAGAACTATAGTGCAATCTATTCCCAGACGTTTAAAAGCTGTTGTGGATACTAAAGGATATCCTACTAAATATTAATTTAACGAAAAATTAGAATATTTACTAATATGTAGAATATTTTTTACAAAATTCTACATATTAGTAAAGTTGAGAGTGAAAAGTTACACTTTATTAAAGAAAATTTTAATTTTTGGCGCAAAAAACTCGTTTTCGCAGACCTGTTAGGCTTAAACTGCGAAATGTAAACAAATGTGGCAACCAAGAAAGAACAAATAAGTTGGAAAATAATCTTACCCCTGGTTTTATGAAATTCGTAGGCGCACACGGGATCTTCGCTTCGCTCAGTTACCCTTGCTTCACTCGGCTACGCATCCGTCCAAAAACATTACAGAAAATTCTCAACCAGCGGCTTCGCCATGAACCGCTGGCTGCCATAGGGGGCTGACACCCCAACTTAACTTGAAATTAATTAAAACGTTAATAGAAGTTCAGTTAAAATCGGAAAATTGTAGAAACATTTTAAGAAAGTTGGTTTTTCCCGCTTTTTTAAACTGTGAAACTGAAGATTCATATTATGTCTTTAGCCTTAACATAGTTTTTAACAATGTTATGATCCATAAGAAAAATTCGTTGCTATATTTTTTTTCTCATTTTATTTATATCATACTAGAGACCCGTCCAGACTTTATTCGGGTTGAAAAATTATCTATCTTAAATAGATATTAGGTAGGTATAATTTATTTTAAAATTTCATGGTATACCACATTTTTCGTTTTTCTGAGGTTTTAAAATAAATTGATTCTCCGCATTTCCTGACCTAGAGAGACCAATATATAATTGTCCATGAGTAAAGCAATCTTCCCATAAGTCAAGTCCAATATATATGTATGTTTGAACTTGGGATTTGTTGATGGTGATGGCAAAAGGAATTTTTATTGTAAACTGTAACGTCAGGCACTGAATTGTGTCCGGGGGCCATCCGCATGTCGATTTTGATACGATTCGACCCCATAGCCTATCCGCTACAGAGTCCGCACACAAAAAACACGAAAAAAGGACCAATAATGGCACAAAAAATTTAATAACTTTGTTTTTTTAAATTTAAAATATAAAAAATTCGTCTACGTCAGGCACTGAATCGTGTCCGGGGCCACCCGCGTGCCGATTTTGGTACGATTCGGCCCCATAGTCTCGCTGTCAGCGAGGACAGCCGCGGAAGCTGTCGAAATAAGCAACTTTTAAGGGCAAAATCATTAAAACATTAATTAAAAAAATCCGGGGCCCGATTTTCAAAAAATAATATGACTATGTTTTAATCTGTTTTAAACTATCAACTATATCTATACAAAATTTCAGCTCAATTGAAGCAATACTTTTTCACTATAAAGGAACAAACATAGGCCTATTCGAAATAATCAATAAATTTCACAGTTTCAATGAAACACACTGATTTTTTAATAAAGTTCAATAATTCAAGTTCGATTTACGCAAATTGTGCATAAAATTGTACATAAATTCAAAAACATAAAGTTTATAAGTTAAATAAAGTTCTGTAATATTATACCAATAAATTTCCAGTTGATAAGTCAATAAATTGTAAATCTTTTTTTTACCCTAAATGCCCAATAAAAAGCGTAGTTCCAAATGTAATTTTCTTCAATAAACCCTTAAACGTTGCCAATTTCAAAAATATTTTTTGTATTTATCAATACCTCCTCCACTTGAATCTTTAAAATATTAAATCTTTTACTGGTAATAAATGAAGATGTAGTTTGATGTGTTGCTATGGTTACTTGACTATGGTTGACAAACAAAATTCAAATGTTAAATGTTTTACTGAAAATAAATGAAAATATCGTTTGATGTGTTGCTATCGTTACTTGACTATGGTTGTCAAAAGAAAGTTGTAAAGGTGCATCAGCTCAACATTTAGGCCCCTAACTTTCTTTCTACTGATCAGATATACATAATATATAGCCTATATCCATCTGGAATAATGTACTTTTCGAATAGTGAAAGAATTTTTCAAATAGGTGCAGTGGTTCCAGAGATTACTCTCCATATACAAAATCTGCTCTCTCTCTTTATATATTAGTATAGATTTATTTTTCTCATTGTATAACTTTTGAATACTACTCAAACATCAATTCTATTGTAATTCAATTGAAAAAAATCATAATATTTCATGTTTTAAGGGCCGTCCGGCAGTCAATACGCTGAGGAGGGCCCGAGTGAATTCAATTCGTGCCCCCCCCCCCCCAAAAAAAAAAAAAAAAAAAAAAAAAAAAAGTTAGAAGCACGCTACGCCTATGCTGGCTGTAGTACAGTAAAACAAAGCTTCCGCTGGCTGTAGCAGTCAGTAAAACAAAGCTTTTGCTGTAGCGGCCAGTAAAACAAAGCTTACGCTGACTGAACAATGTTTTTAAAATTGCAAATCCCACAAATATTCAAAAAATATCATCCGATCCGAACATAAAAAACCAACATTGCCGTCGTAATAACTCACGTAAGCAACTAGCAATCAAAACTGTCAATCCAAAATATTTCATTGTCCCATGCGATACTACAGAAGTCATATTTAGCAACAAAAACTACGTACCAGCGATGGAACTGCAAATCCCCGAAAGAACATTCAACGGATTAATTTTTTGAAACAAGCGCGGTATAAAAATCCGGATTAAACTCGTCTACTAGTAAATCACAAGCTCTGATTGGCTGCTAATTATTCAAACTGGGAGCAATATAGGGCTAACTAAAAAGCATTTAACAAACACAACCCACATTTGGCATATTATAGCCAACTTGGCAAAAATCTAAAAAATATCGCCAAAAAGATAAAACGGCCGGGGCACCGTGTATTGGGATTGGGATTGCCAATATTTCTTACAATCTACAGAATTCCCCGTGACTCGAAAACAAATTCTTATGTACTACATACTACTACATACCCTATGAAGTGGAGTCTGCTACATATACTCACTCATCCTTCCTTTCAGTTCTCACTCCATTTCCCATTAAAATAAAATACTGATAAGTATTTTTTATTTAGCGTAAAAGACAATATTATTATTTTACATTACTGTAATGGCAACCGAAATGATAAATTCAAGTTGGCGACATCTCGCTACTGTGTAGACTACAGCAATGCGAAAATTTTCAAATAGTATTTAAGTAGCACTACTTTGTTATTCTTACCAGTTATTGATTATTTAGCATTTTTTTAGATTGTCAAATAAATTTGTATTCTGTACAGAAAAAGGAAAATCAGGTCGCCGTCAATAGGGCGCCGTTATGACGATTTTCATGTTTCTGTAGCGGAATCTAACAGTTAACAAAAATGTCCACAGTTTGACGTAATTGACACAGATATCCTGGATAAACAGTTATGATGTTTCTGTCACAGATATTAATTTCACATTCATCAGAGAACATAACTTATTTTAAAAACCTATTACATTTGATACGTCAAACATGCGAACATATTCATTCTGGATGTTAAGGGACAAAATTGACAAAATGTATTTTTTATTCCTAAATATTCACATATAAAAATAAACTAGAATCGAACACACACACAGATGAATAATTTGTCCCAATTCATTAAAAACCTTACAAGAAAGGGTTAGTATAGATTTTCTTCTACGTTTTTTCTGCAAAAAAGACGTTGCAATTTCGTATAGATATCATAAAAGGGAAAATTAAACACATTTACGTAACGAATTAATGCCATTTTAGCACAATTAATCAAAATGCATCCAGCATATCGATGCTTACCTCCAAATTACCCTCCTTATTAATATTGAAGAGAATAAATTATCATTAAAAAACAACAGTAAAGAAAATTTCTATTTTCATTCCTTGCAAGCAATATGAAACTTGAACTACATTATCGCATAATTAATTATGCCTTCGAAATCTTCAAGACAGTATCATATTTCATCAAAAAACAACTAGAATATTTCTGTTCTAAATTTAAAGAAAAAAGTTTTGAAAAGCTCAGTGTTTGGGATATATTTTTTAAATGGAACGAATTACGGGGTCTTGAAGTGAGAATAGCTTTTAATTGGCCAGTTTTAGTTACGTTATTTACGATATTTTTAATACGCTTGTTAAATTAAAATACACATAAATTTATATGTAACATATATAAAAGAATCAATAATATTGTAACAGATAACGAAATATGTCGAAACACATTATAATATTTCACATATTTTGGTAGTTTGGCAGTCGTCCTTTTGGTTATTACAAATAATTTCTTGAACAAACACCCTGACTTTATAATTTTAATCATTCAGCTTTAATATTAAGAACACAACACATTCAGAATACATAATAATTATTCTTTTGCTAAAATAGACGCTTTTAATTTATAGCTGATCCTGAAGAAAAGTTACACTGATTATTCATGACCCTTTTTATTCACGGTACCATATACATATTTGCTCTGTTTCACTTTCCCTAGTAGGGTAACTTGGGCCAAACTGTTTCAAGGGAAATTCTTAACTATTTCGCAAACTGACAACGAGATTTATTACGTCATAATTAGGCAGTGAGAACGTTCATTTTAAATTTTAGCCTTTGATTACTACATTTATTTAAGCTGCCTTCATTTTAACTAAAATATTTTCAAAATTTCATCGTTGAATAATTTTATAGTTTTACTCTTTGGGCTCGAATAGCTTTATTATTCTTATTAATAATAGTTCCATTACTTTCTTTTTAAATTTAGATTTTGACTGCTATGAAATATTATTCAACCATGCATTTAATTATCCAGAGACAGAAATCTTAAATATATATATATATATATATATATATATATATATATATATATATATATATATATCCTTTATAAAGCCTGTCATTAAATTTTAGATGCGTTATGAATAATCGTCGCAGTGCAATTTTCTAGGGGGTTTATCTAACTATGAACGGTTTTATTTTTCTGTGATGACAGACCATCGGATTATTTTAGAGCATCCTAATCAATATTGAACCCCGTTAATATAACTTTATTTTTCAACTCGAGATAACGAGAAATTTTTATGCATTGAAAATTCTTTGAAGATAGACAGACGCACTGTTTACGATAAATATTTTCAACGCCTAAAATTTCTTACTTTCTTCTACTGGTGCGAATTAATAAGTTGCAATACAATGGCAAAAGAATAAATCAGATTGGAGGAAGAACCATTTGAAATTTTTCTGTATGCAGTAACTATCGACAAAAAAAAGACCGTCTTTCCACACACAAGTGCCTGTACTATAAAAATAAACACTTCTTATGAAAATGCAAACATGTTTTGATAAATATACTTTTTTTTTTTTTTTTATCAATCCGAATGTAGAACAGAAATTGAAATTAACTGGTCTCAACTTCTATATATCAACAGATTCAGTAATCATTCGACCACCGTCGCATTTAAGCTCTAAAACCAGCAATTACTGCAAGCTGTAACCGAAATGTATTTAGATAAAATCATTTTTATTGTTGGGACCTTAAGAGCTTATCCATTCTAAACGTATTCTTTTCAAATAGTTTTGTAACAAAACGTATGACTATAAAACGTTACAAGTTTATTAAATACTGAGTTGAAATGCTCCTAGGCACCTAAAAGGATTTTTATTTATCCTGTCATAAAATTAAGCCATCCCATTCCAACGAGTTCTTTTCTTCAAAAGTCTCGCATTACATTGTGAATTTTACGCAAACGATAAAACCTCACTTTTAAAATTCATTCCGGCCACTCTAAAACGCGATTCGTTAAACCGGAGGTCAAGCTTTTTCAAACACACCGATGAGGGACGGCAAATAAATGGGGATCTGAGCTTCCACTATAAACCAGTGAAGTCCGTCGAACGTATATATTTCCGAGGAAAGTTTTAACTTTGTGTCTGTGGACCATAAAAAATGTAATGGCCCAACATTTGTAATACGCTAGTTAAAAGAACTTTGAGAGGAAAAATATAAAAAGATTTTTTTTTCCTTTGGTGTCTCTAATGTATATGAAGTGTCTCGCCGGTGCGGCAGCTCGTAAATATGGCTCGGGAAGGTTTATACATATGGATGGTGTGCTTTAGCGAGGGGATGTGCAAAATGCTTTCCAGCGATATGGAACGAGGGGTCCTTGTCAAAATGAGAATATTCGCGTTCTGTTTCCAGCTGCATATTTAGGGATGTTTCCTGTGGTGTTGATTTAACGCTCGCAAACCCCGAAAGAGTAAAAAAGATGGTAATACTCTACATAGTTCAAACTACATAAATAGGCGCTCTGCTTTAGTATAGCTATTTAATCTATGTTGTTAGAACTGGAAGGGTTTTTCCCCCTCATTTTTACTCGGAAAGATTTTCTATAATCAGAGAGAAATGCGTTTCGACGTTACATTAAAGAATTTTTATTGATACCGGCTTTTTCAACCGGGAGTGTTAAGTATAAATCGTTTTACAATGTACCTCATAAAAGATTGTTATACCTTGCTACACGTATTATTATTCTGTGTGATTGAAGACTTCCGAGCGCAAGTCAGGAGAATAACGAGAAGCTATATTTGCTGGAATAATTAATATCGGAAACATAACTGCACACTAGCAGTTTGTGTATAATTATAAGTTAATTATGTTGCTAATTTACTATATGAACGTCTTTAAGAAGGCATCAAAATATTCTAATGTTTAGAATGTTCATTATTTAAATGATGTAGTAACAAACTATTAATCTTCGTCTCGTTAAAAGTTGAAGCACCAAAATGTCATTTTGTCGGCGGTTAGAATAAGTTAAAAATTGAATGAAAAAAATTAATGGAAGTATAAAATCTCGCCTAACTGACTTTTATCCCTGTAATGGAATTTTTCTATATATGAAGATTAAGAACTAACCCTCAATTCATGTTCAAAGCATACAAATTTGCCATTTTGAATTAAAAATAAGCAAATTTAGTCCGAAAAATAACTGCATAGCATTACAATACCGGAATAATAGAGTTATTCTATTATGTTTCAGTTAATCCTTTGTTGGATTCTATAGACATTTTATTCTGTTTTAAATCTTATGTTACAATTTTATGGAACAAAAACTGAAGTATGAAGACTGTAATATGTAAAAAATAGATCTAGACAAGTTTTCTAACACTCTTATACTTACAAGCAATAAAAAGGGTTTTAAACTAACTTTTTCTTCCATAAATAAAAGAATAAATGTGGCCTATGAGTTCGCAACATCAGATGCTGCTGCTTTATACAGAATTATATTTCAGTTTCGGGGAACCAAATCGTAACGTACATTTATCTAAATTTATCAGAAATAGCCCAGCAGTTTTCACTTATCTTCATAAGTGAACTAACACTCTTCATGATTTTCTGTCTACAATTCTACTATGAAACTTATCAAATGTGCAATCAACTTGTCGGGTACTAAACCTGACATTGGCTCACATCAGGGCTAAAAAGAAGATTCACCATTTCATCAGAACTAATAAAAATAAACATATACTTACATGCGTGTTTTTTAATAATTATTTTTAAATGACGAGTTTTAGTTTTGTAAATTTGCTATTTTAAATGTGCGATAAGGGGCTGATACAACATGCAAAACATGCTTACCCTTAAAACATACATCGGTTCATTCACAAAGATAAAATCCGAAGAATTTCTTAAAACAGTTACGTCCGATAAATATTGTTTAAATTTGCAAATTACTTGTATACTCGTGCGTATTTTAATTTAGAACAGAACTTGCTACAAGGCAAATTTGAGGTACTCATAAACTTTAACAATATTAAGTAGGAATGATTTCTGTGAAAGTATTTTCTACAACATGAAAAAGCCCAGAAAATCAGAAACACTTATTTCAGGTTGAAAAGCAAAGCCAAGTAATTGGTTTCAAAAAAAGAAAAATATTATTT
>OU015498.1:173132816-173255316 GCA_907164885.2 Dolomedes plantarius | reverse complement strand
TAACTCAAATGATAAATGATGCTTGAATGATATTTATATCCTTTATAAATGCATTCAATTTCTCATTTGACAGGAACAGATTCGTGTAGACCTGACATTTAAATTTACTTCAAGCGAGCTATTGGAGAATACTGAAAACAGAGGAACATATTGAGTTCATAAACCGTGTGCAAAAATATATACATTTTTCTTCCAATAAATTGTGATCCGTTAGTGTCAGTTACAAAACGCGATGGAATCCAGTTTGAAACGTTAAAGCATCGTTTTAGTTTCTCTCTATATGTGAGTTTGTAAACGCAATTCTTTATTAAAATGTAACCAAACAATTAAATGAGTAAATAAAATCAGAAATTTTAGATGAAAATAATTATACAATGAAACCAAAAAATCATAAATTTTGCATCATAACACAAATGATGCAAAAAGTAGAGGGTTAATTTTAAACTTTACGAAATCTGTCAGTGTATTATAACTTACAATTCACTTAAACACACCGAAAAAAAAGATGGAAAAGGAAAAAAAATATATCTTTGCCTCTGGGCTGAATGTTCGACAAGAATCCCTTACCCAGATCTTCGATTCAGTTATTTATTGGCCGCAGGGAGTCCTTAAATAGGTGCGATATGTCATGCGATTGGGCGGGATTCGGACGCCTCGTTGGCGATGATTTAAGACTCACTTGGCGCCTATTTTGTATAAGACGGTGGTAACCCACTAAAGGACCACCCGGAGTTACAGACCGCCAAGTTTGGCGATGGACGATGATTTAGTTTTAATACGTGAGACCACATGGGTAGTAGAAATTTTGTTATATTTTGACTATATTTCTTTCTATTCTGCCTAATGGTAATAATGTATTCGGTAAATATGCATTTTAACCGATAAATTGTGCACTCTAAGCGCATGACCCCATTTTTTTCATCTGCATTAGTGTAAAGTTGGTATTTCCGCTTTAAAGCTAAAATTAAGAGACTGTAAATCTCATTGTTTGTAACTCTTCTTCTATAACCTCTTTACTAGTACTACGTTTTGGTAAAGCCACCTATATGTGTTATAAATCAAAATAGAATAAATATCACACACTTGATAACAGGTACAAATACGCACAGTAGTATCGTAGCCATAATAATATAAAATTTATACCAGGATAATCATGATGGTAAACTTCATACATAAGGGTCAACATCTGTAAGCAGAAATCCCAAGTCATCTCGTTCAGCGAAGATTTATTCCTGTTTTAAAAGGTCGAGATACGTCCTAAAAGCCTGCGAAGTAGTACAAAATTTGTTTCTATGATCATTTTTATTTCTGCATATACGTCAGATAAATTACAGCTTTCGATATTCGAGCCACTCACTTGTCAAATCGATTAAGTCCATAAAACAAAAAGGAGATAAAAGTGATAAAATAATAGACATTGTTTTTTAAAATCCCTCAGAAAATATACATATATTCAAATAAACATTGTAGAATGTATTATTCCAGATGGAGCTTTTATGTAACGGCATATAAAATCTATAAGCTAGAATACCCTTGGAGTCATCGTTATAACTATTACAATTTTTGCGTGACTTAACTGATTTTACAAATGAAAAAAAAAAATCTCATTGAGTCTTCAAATTTTTTTTTACTACAGAAAAAAATTGAAATAATTGTTTAATAATTCACGAGTACTTCCTTCTACGGCAGTAAACTGTCATTGACTGATTTATTTTACTTTTTGGGGAAGAAACAACACTTAACGATTTACCGTTTTCATCGAGTACTTGCTTATTCGTTTGAATTGCATTATTGCTACGTTGAACATTAAAGTATGGACTAACTCTATCGGATTCCGAAAGAAGTGACTTGTGATTCGATGTCGAAAAAAATTGTTGTCATAGAGTGGTGTTCATCCTCATTAATTGGGAAATTTATTATGAATGTCAAAAATGAGGAGTCCATCAAATGCTTTGATACTAAAACTTCAAAAAATTCGATAAGTGGACTTAATCGATTTGGCTTGTGAATGGCTCATTTCATTCTTGTCATGTCTGAACATAGGATTCCATTGTTTATTTCAATCCCCGTTACAAAGTTTCCCACCAAATAAAAATCCGCATAAACATTTTGAATTTTTATTCTCAGCTAATCTTTCACATAATATGTTTAAAGGCAGTTGTTGCGACTTAACAAACAACATTAACGTGTAGAAGAATCTCATTTTACCAACCAAATCACAAAACTTTTTTCTTCTAGAAATTTTCCTTGAGGGCGCTCTAGAAAGAAAGCACTTACTTGTCTTTAACCAGATACTTCTGCTTAAGCTTCTATTTTCTTCCTAGAACATTAGTTACAAGGAAAAATTAATTTACAAGAGTTAAAAATCCGATTTAGTTCGCCAGAAAGTGCTGGAAGTTCCATTACTTCTTGTCGTGAGTTAATTAATCAGCATATTAAGATACTAATAGCGTAATTAAGAACCCTGTTAGTTATGTACTGGCTAATAAGAAGCCGTAATTAAGGCAAATCAGTTTTCAATTCGCTCATCAATATTTTAATCACGTTTATGGCTTTAAACGAGAATGTGCAGGAATAGTTAGAATAATTGTTATGTTTAAATTAAAATGCCTTTAAAACGGGAAATTTTCCTGCAGGTAATTTTAGTTGATGAAAAGTGATTTGTGAAAGTTTATCTAAACAGTGTCTTGAAACAAATATTGAAAAAATGTTTATAGATCTTCTGGTTAAAAAAAAATATGTGATTGAAAACGGACATATACCGTAAGAAGAATTTTAGAATATTAAATAAATGCAGTTTCTTAGTTAATAGCATGAGAAGAAAGAGAGCAGAGCAGAAAAACGTTGAAGATTTTCGAGTACTTAGTATCTACATGAACAACGAAAAATTAATCTTTAAATTTTAAAACCTCTATATATTGAACAGTCTGTCATAAAACTAACCTTTATAGTAACATAAAAAATATTTAGTATTGAAAATTAAATATACATGTATATGTTCTCACAGATTATCATATTAGGAAACAAAACACCTATAAAATAAAAGTTATTAGGGATTTCAACTTGTATTAGGCAAAAAACAAAATCTTGACTGGTAGTTATAGGGCATAACCGTTTTCCTACAATACCACATATCAAGGTAAGCGGTATTGTAGAATCTCATCCAGCTACCTTTACCAGTACCTACATGATTTTGCATTTTTTACTTTCATTCTACTTCTGTTCAGAACTTACCCCAGTCAAAATAGACCCGATTTTGACGAATGGCTAAAAAAAAATATGAAAGTTTTGAAATTTGGTGGAGATGTTTGTTTAGGCATGCTAATGAACATACTAAAAGTCCCCACCGATCAGACTTGAGCTTTCGCCACCATCTTGGAAAATGTGTACACTTTTTTGGTTTTTTGGAAATATCTTTAAAAATATTGATTTTATAAAAAATAATTAAATACAAAAATTAAAGAGCATTAAATTATGAACAAAAATCATTCATAACATTTTTTTATATGTCTAACAGGAACAAAGATAATTGACTTTGAAAAGAGCGCACTATCACACCTGAGACGCGCAAGCGCGGTTCGCCATCGCGGTAGGGGGAGATACCCGCGCATGTGCATACCATAATTAGCCAAATTCGTTTTACACTAAATGGGAAGGTTTTTTGTATTTTTTCAAATAACTAGGGAAATATTAACTTTAAGTAAAAAAAGTTTATTTCAAAAATTAAAAAACATTAAATTATGTACAAAAACGATTTTATACATTTTTGTCGTAAACCTAACAGGAACGAAGATATTGACTATAAAATGAACGTTGATAATGGAGGTAGCTTCTACAAAAAACAATGCACAAAAAACATATATTATATTTTTTAAGTCTAACACGAACAAAGATAATTGACTTTGGAAAGAGCGCACTATTACACCAGGGACGCGCATGCGTGGGTGCCCATCGCGATGGCTGGAAGACATGTGCATGTGCATACCGTAAGGCGCCAAATCGGTCTTACCCTAGTATTTTCCTAGCCAGTTAATAGTTAGTCACCGTTCTGTGTGTGTCTGTGAACAATGGCTGATACGGAACTATGTTTTATAAGTATAAAATTAATGTCAAATGATGATTTCGTGAATGTAGGAGAAAAGGGGATCGACGCTTTAAAGAGTGCTAGTGTCCAAAGAAAAGACAATAAGCATGAACAATTGGAACATTTAAAATCTGTTTCGGTTCATTCGTTGTGTCGGAGAAATTACACCAGACCAGGAAATATAAAAGTTGATTTAAAAAGAAATACAGAAATCGCGTCAACATCCCAAAGTGAAGAGCGCGCTGTAAGTTTACGATCTTTTTTACCTCAGTTCGATTTTCGAACAAAATGCTTCTTTTGTACGGCAGTGATAGACGAAGAATTCAAAGCAAGACAAAAGAAAAAACCAACTGACAGACGAAGAACTATATATGAAGTTAGGAGTCTCGAAATGAAACACAAAGTTCTTGAAGCTACAGAGAATAGACATGACTAGTGGGGAGAGGAAGTTCAATGTCGTATAATAAACGTTGCTGATTTAGTTGGAGCTGATGCGATTTATCACCAAGATTACTTCATGACTTTTTTTCTACACACTGCACCAATCAGAAAGAGAGGGCGGCCTGAGTCGGATTACGCCTCAGCAGCTGTAGACGAAATATCCTTCTTCCTTGATAATAATGACGACTGTCAATTCTCACTACCTGAACTCAAATCTCAAATTACAGGGCTAGTTCCAGACGACATCACTTTGAGAAATAAGTTGAAACAAAAATACGGGGATGGCATTATTTTTGCTTCAAACTCCAAAAAAGTTACTGTCATATGTTTACGTAATACTGGAATGAAAGTCTTATCAGACTCTTGGTACGACAAAACGATACGAAATAATCGTGAGGAGCGTCTACGAATAGTACAAACTGCTGCAGCCATAATAAAAGAAGATATCCAGACACTAGTTTATGACACTCATTGCTACCCTCCAAGTGATAATTTTTTCAGAGATGTGAACAAGGGAATTCCAGAAAGCCTAAAATCTTTTTTGGAGCACTTGATTATTAAAAAAAGACTGCTAAGGCGGAAAAAAAGTAACTTCAATAGCTCACGTCATTATATCAGCACTAAGGCCACGATCATCTATGTCTCCTCTGCTCAATGGTCTTGATTTATTTTTGTACAAAAAGTTCTGTTCCAAGAATTTAATAACAATGCTCTCGAATTTGGGATTTTGTTCTTCTTACTATGAAGCCCAAACACTTGAGATGTCAGCCATAAATCATCCGCAACCCCAAATGCGCGAGGGATCATTCTGCCAATTCGTATTTGACAATGCAGATTTCAATGTGTCGACAATCGATGGCCTGAATACGTTTCATAGCATGGGGGGCATTGCTTATTTTACTCCAGCGTCAGCAGTGGAACCCAGGACGAAGATAAAAAATTAACCGAACTTACATCCGCATCGACCGTAGGCAAAATGAGAATCATTCCTCTAGAAACGTTTGAAAATTTTCGAGGGCCTGGGTTACAAACAATTACTATCGAAGATTTGAATGTCTTAAATCCTTTAGCGGAAGATTTACCACTGCCTAAACCATCTGATATCTCCTGGATGTGTGCTAAGTGGTTAGGTCTTCCACAGATACCCGAATGGAAAGGATTTTTCCATTGTATAACCAGAAACTAGCCTTGTGAAAAGACTAAAGTAATACCCCTTCCTTTTGTTAATTTACCACCAAACAAGTATGACACCATTTTCACTGTGCTGAAATATGCTGCCCAGCAGTGTGTTAAAATGCACCAAAAGTCTTGCATACTCACGTTTGACCAACCACTGTATATTAAAGCTCGAGAGATAGTCGCAGCAACATCCAATCCATTATTATCAAGTTGCATTGTGAGGCTTGGTGGATTCCATCTTTTAATGTCATTCTTAGGCTGCATTGGGTACATAATGGCCGGAAGTGGGTTGAAATAAATACTAACTTTGATTTATGCACCTACGTCAGTAGAAAAAATGTTGCCAAGCCATGCATACGCTAGGGCAGTCCGAGCTCATTTATTGACCCAAACAGCTTTAGCAAAAATAATTTTTGACGGCATGGACATATCGGATTTGGAATGTAAAAATCTCCGTGAGTTGTTTCGATATTTTGCTACTCAACCACTATCGTAAGAAACCTTAAATGCACTCACTCAAATACGAGCCATCGAAATTAAAATGAGGAAGACTTTGGAGCACCTGGAAAAGAAAGGCCCAACTGCCTGTGGGGCTGGATGCGTCACGAGAAATTTCTTGTGCCCATCACAACTATGGATGCAGTAGCTCCCGATTCAGTTTTAAACATGGTGTTTTGCAACTGTAAGACTGACAATGGAGTAAGATGCGGATGTCGGAAAGCAGGCATCAACTGCACAACGGCCTGCAATAATTGCAATGGGGTATGTCAGAATGGCATCAGCCCTGTTGATGATGACGATCGAATGAAAGAAGTTGATGAATGGGCCGATGCTAGCGAATCCGTAGACGATCTATACATGCCTGACGAAGGGGAGAATCCTGTACCGAAAAAAGCACGTAAATCCTGAAGTAGGTAAGCTTGAACAATTATTCGCAATGGAAATCTGATAGTGAATACCCCCAAGTTTACTACATTTATGTATAAAATTAATAATGATTAATTATCTACATGGCCAAAAACATTAAAGTCTATTTTCTTGTGTTTAAAGAATGCCGAAATGTGGGACAGGTTAGATATTCGAAAAAGAGCGCCTGCAACGAGGCTTTAAAGCTACCTCCATTATCAACGCGCATTTTATAGTCAATATCTTCGTTCCTGTTAGGTTTACGACAAAAATGTATAAAATCGTTTTTGTACATAATTTAATGTTTTTTAACTTTTGAAATAAACTTTTTTTACGAAAAGTTAATATTTCCCTAATTATTTGAAAAAATACAACAAACCTTCCCATTTAGTGTAAAACTAATTTGGCTAATTATGGTAAGCACATGCGCGGGTATTTCCCCCCACCGCGATGGCGAACCGCGCTTGCGCGTCCCAGGTGTGATAGTGCGCTCTTTTCAAAGTCGATTATGTTTGTTCCTGTTAGACATATAAAAAAATGTTATGAATTATTTTTGTTCATAATTTAATGCTCTTTAATTTTTGTATTTAATTGTTTTTTATAAAATCAATATTTTTAAAGTTATTTCCAAAAAACCAAAAAAGTGTACACATTTTCCAAGATGGCGGCGAAAGCTCGTCTGATCGGTGGGGACTTTTAGTATGTTCATTAGCATGCTTAAACAAACATCTCCACCAATTTTCAAAACTTTCATATTTTTTTTAGCCATAAAACCTATTTTGACTGGGCTAACTGTGCTCCAGGCAACTGATTTCGCGATATATCAACAGTCAGAATAAGTTCACATTGCAGTCCATTAGCGTAAGCGTAAAAGTATTGAAATATATTTAACCAATGACAAACCTCCAAACGATTAGCCACGAAATTGATAAGGCCTAGTATTGGTTTATTTCCGTCTCAGCGTCATTTTTCTTTTATGCTAAGCTAACGGATTGCAATGTGAACAGGCCTTTTGGCGAATACAGTAAATTTGACGAATCAAAGCCAGTAAAGAGAGAGACCGAGCGTAACCGAAATTCTCATCTAGAAAAGAATCTGGGTTCATGTTAATCAACGACTAGTAGTTTATTTATAAGATTTCTATTTCCTCAACAAAATTAATAAGTAATACCCATTACATCAAATTCGATCACTTGAAACGTCATAAACAATTTCTTTTGCTGTCGTTTTTTGTGGGAGAGGAGAGAAAAATTCCTCAAGAAATTTTAACTGCAACTCGATTATAGACAAATGACGTTTATCAAAAGAGACCTTTTAACTCTCACTCGCTTTTTTCTTTATAAAATCCATTCTTGAAATACTTATAAAATTTTTTTTAGTTACGTAGTTAGTCTGTCAACAGTTAAATAGCCTTTAAAAGAAAGAGTTAAAAGAAAATATCTCGAATTCCTCAGTCAAATATCTTGCATACGGTCATTGTCTTTTTTCTTCATCTACATTCTTCATTAATAAGCCAAACTCTTTCTATAATTAATTGGGTATCGTTAACGTTTAGTCAAATTTTTTTCGTGCAATTTGAGCTCATATAAATGCACATATTCTCACATATGTGCTGAAAAGGAATTTAATAGGAGTACTGCTTTGAGCTTATGAGGGAGTAAACTGCACGGTCTTACACATTTGCTATGTTTCCATTATTTGCCTGTTTGGAATATTTTCTGCTTATAAGCTTATTTTTAAAGGCATTTGGACTTAAAAATTATGTAACAATCCATAAAACATCTAATACATAATTGATTTTTTTTAATATATGTTTGGTGACCCAGAGAAATATTAAATCATAAGAAGAAATCAGCAAACACAAGCACTCGAGAAAGCCATTGTTTCGCTTATTCAAGATAAGAAAAGTGTTGAGCACACAGGATTAAATCCTTTGCGCTTCCTTTGCGTTGCCATCTTAAAATATTTCATTCATACCGTCGGGGGTTCAGATAATTATTTCAACTCTGTCCGCAGCAGAATTCCTTTATCGCTGCTCTCCGAAAATTTCCTTTGCTTATTTATTTACTCATTTTACATTGTAATAATGAATGTCAATAAATAGCATTACGATAAAGAGAGCTAGTTGGGGGAAATGCATACGGACCAGGAGAAGTAAGTTGCCCCCCTCCTTCCCCTCATCGACAAACTTAATTACTCTAGTAATTAAATACATTAATTAATCCCGTTCTTCGACCATCGATCTAACCTTCTTGAAGTCAACATCTATTAGACATCAACCTTTAAGGAACATCTTAAAATCAGAAAATAAAAAGAGCTTTCTCCTTTCTAGCTTGATTAATGTGCTCTGGGGTTGTTCCATCAGCCGCAGACGATCTACCTTATCGAACGCTCACAGATTTTCGCAGTTTCATCGAGAATCGATTAATAATATCGCACTATTCATCATCATCGAAACGGCAGACGATTTGGAAGTAAAAAAAAACAAGATGGCGGAATCTGCGCGTGGAACGCTTGGGATTTTTTGTGTGTCATTAAAAGGTGATGAATCGGTATTCGATCGTTCGAAATCGGGGGTTAAGTGACATTTTTTGACCGCTAAGAGGAATATCGCGAATAGTTTTCTGTCGTGTGCGGCATCAGACGTGTCCCTAACGCCTAATAGTGGTTTATTAAGATGTTATGAATACATAATTGACGTTTTGGTCGATAATTTATGTGTAAAGATGTATAGATTATTTTCTTAAGGGTGGCAGCCCATTCAAAATTATCGGTACGATGTTTTTTTTTTTTTTAATCACCATTAGTTTTTAATATTTCCTGTAATTAATTCCCACTAATTCATTAAGTATAAATAAAAATCTAGAATGTCAAAAAGATATTTCGTGTGTATAGTTATTTACTTTCAGTAATTACTACATACGGTGTTTTAATTTTCTGCCATGTGGTGATCTATATCATGTGCTCTACATGATGTGAATTCTATTATACAACATGTAACGTTTATGGTATCTTTTTATAACGTATCGTATCAATATTTAACATTTCGAAATATCAAACTCTAAAGATCGCAAAATACATACGTAGGTGCGAGGGTTAAGATTATTCGAATAAAAATGTTTTCGCGGGTATTCATGACATACTATTTAACTTTGATAATCTGTAGCATTTCACCATATCATTAAAAATGCGACATTGGCCCGGTCCCTAGGACTATGGCTCTACGTACATCTGGAACACTACCCAAAAACTCAGGATAAATCAGGAAAAAATAGCCTTAATGCAAAATTACTACAGAGGGAAATGGCATCTACCGTCAATGCATGGCAGTCTCTAAAACAGTCTTCTGAGAACAATTCCTACCTTAATTGTGTGTTACGAATTTTAAACCCAAGTGTTATTTCCTATGTATCTCAGATGACGCACCAGGTATTTTGTTGCCTATTGTAGTCATTTTGATTTGAAGCTTAAAGCGGCGTTCTTTTCTCTTTCAGTTTTAAAAAAGTCTTAAAAGACCCGTTTTTGAAATAACTGATCAATTCCATTAAATTTATATGTAGTTGATTGCAAAGGGAAATAAAAATTTTTTTACTTCTCCAAATCCGCAGATTTGAGTTATACTTCCAGTAAAGTTTATTATGCATAAATAGCTCGTTTGAAAGACCTTTTACTTGGAATTAATGAGATATGTATTATGAAACATACGGAGAAAGATAATGTAATACATCAAATAGCCTAATGAGGATGTATTATGATCGATGTTTAGTAAACTGCCATTGATACATCAACAAACGCATTCCTTGGGTGTAATTTTGGCGAAATTTGGAAACAAGATGGTAGTTTACGATTCAGCCTAGATATTTAGGAGTTCTGGTCAATAAACTGTGTTAATTTAGTGGAAAAAGATAAAAAACAAAATCGTATAAGTTAAAATAAAATTTAGCTAGCTTGCTTTGAAATCAAATATCTACAATGAAGTGGATTTCGATGCACTGAAACAAGAGAACAGTTAACTGTATATAGAAGTATGTATCTTGGGTTTTTTTTTAATGCTTAAATACAGGGCAATTTTTTTTAACTGCAACTACTTAGAGTCATCTGCAGCGCGATGTATCAGCCGGAATTCCACCAAAATTGATAGAGGGACTAGGGACGACATGGAAAAGAGTTTCCGTGAAAAAAAAAAAAATAGTTCTAAATGTCACCGATAGGGTAAGATATGGCGCTGTTGTTGTCGGAGCACCCAAGAATTTGCATAAAAGGCAAGTAAAACATCAAAATACAAATTTATGACTACGTAGTCGACAGCAGCGCCAGTATTTTGGGCTATAAAGTGCGGAATCAGCTGCGTCTTCGTTTAACAGAACAAGGGGTTATCAGTCGCTTTTTTCCCCTTTCATGGCCACCTCGCTTCCCGGACCTAACCTGTGACGTTTTTCTGTGGGGTTATTTAAATTCTAAGGTGTATCTTGGTGGAGTCTCGAACTTGGCGGCCCTAAAGGACAACATATCACGGACATTAATGAACATTCCTGGTGACATGTTACGCTTGGCCGTTGAGAACGTAGTGTTCAGGACGCAATGCGTCGTCCACCAGGACAGCGGTCACATTGAAGGAGGTAGAAGTGAATTTGCTGCATAAAGTGGTGTTGCCGTGAAATTTCTTTGTTATTCATTTGTCTGCTTACAACTTTTTCGGTATTCATCCCTTATCTTTATAGCCCGAAATACTGGCGTTGCTGTCGACTACATAGTCGTGAATTTGTATTTTGATGTTTTACTTGCCTTTTATGCAAATTCTCTGGTGCGTCGTCAACAACAGCGCCATATCTTCCCCTATCAGCGACTTTTGGAACTAATTTTTTTTTCACGGAAACTCTTTCACATGTCGTTCTTAGTCCCTCTATCAATATTGGTGGAATTCCGACTGATACATCACGCTACAGATGGCTCTGAGTAGTGTTAGTTTTTAAAAAATCTCCCTGTATATACGAGATCTAGCAGTTTCGCGATATTAATGATTCCAACACTATGGAACTCAATATAATAGTTTCTCGAATTCTTGAAAAACTGTGTCCTTTTAAACATTTAAAATAATACAAAGCTATCTATCACCTGTTGATTCACCCCCCAATTTTTAGCTTATAAAGAATGCGAGCTAGTTTCAATAAAAAGTTTTATTTTAAGGTAATTCAATGAAAAATTTTAAGTCTATTCGTGTTATTCATATTTCAACAACTATAAATTCTCATTTTGAAGTAACCCTCAGTGTCCATAAAAGAATAATTTTGATAAACACATCTGAAGGTAATTTGCCATCTTTTAAAAATACTCGAACATTTGTCTTTCTCTTAATTTTTTTATTCGTCTTTTGAGTCCCGTAGAACCATATTAACCAGAGAGTACTTTCCTGAAAACAAAATAACTTTGCTTCAAAAGCTTTCTTTTTCTGAACTAAAAGGGCTGTACTGAAACTGGAAATGAACTCAGTCTTTCGTCAACAGATATTTTAAAATAACACGTTAAAATGTAATGAAAAATACCTGTTATTCGTAAATCATGGCCCGATTTTGAAGAAATGTATTTGGTTTTTACTCTCTTTACTGTGTATATGCCTAGCTTCCTTTTTTTTATTTTTGCAAAAATGGCGACAATGTGTTTATTAATTAAAAAAAAAACCTTAGAGATTTAATTTCATATAGTTAATGTCTGAGGTGGCTAAATTTTGAAAGAAATTGCCATTTAACTTACGGGTTTTGAGTAAACTGTAAGATATTTTAAAATTTGTTGTAACGTTGTTTCTTTTCATTTTCTGAAAAGGATTTAGCTCTCCTCCTATTCAGTTCTCTCTGTATGATTCCATTGAAGTCTGATACATGCGTGAACGTATGCAGGTGTCACCGAAACATAAGATATCAATTTACGGTTTATACATATTAATCGGCAGGCCTGCAAGAGAGATTTATTTTTATGATAAGCATAAATTATAAAATATTTAGACTTAAAGGGGTCATTTCTTTCTCCTTCTTTAATTTACATTTCACTGGCTGCATTTCAAAACGGAAAGCAATAAATTTAAAAATTCCGCTAGCATAAATGTCTCGCAACTTGCACCATTTTAGCTACGAGAGAAATCTTCCATTTTTATTCTTCATTCTTTTCACAGTTAGTGCGATGATTATTTATTCTAGAATAGGTTCCTCTTGAGAGACACTACATTTAAAATACAGATCTGACAGTTGCGCGGGCTTTTTTCTTTTTTTTCTTCTCGTCTGCCACCTTTTTAACAGTGTTCAGAATTTGTTAGTCGTAAAAAGTTCGTAATATTTCGTCTCGAAACAGTTTGTCACCGCATCTTTTTAAGCTCATGGGAAACACTAGCGGAAGGCAGAGGTGAAATTTGAGAAAGAACTGCGTTAAAAATCGAACCGAAAGCGTAACGAAATAAATTAAATTTACTTTCCTATTACAATAAATAAAAGAGGAGGAAGCCATATTGAATGCAAATAATCTGCTAGATATGCTGAGAACAGTTTAATTCTCATATGTATATTTGTTATGATCTTTATTGAAATTTCTCACGTAGATTTCTTGGGGATCAATAGATTTTTTTCCCGCTTATCACTTTTTAATTTTGATAACACGTCTTCTAACTTTAAAATGAATATGCGCCATTTTTTTAGCTTTGAATCAGTTTTGTGAATCGGGATAAATCAATACATTAGTAAGAATACTTTCAGGGGATATAAAAATAACACTTTTAAAGACACCTAGTTAAGTTGTAAGAATGTTATATTTATGCAGTCAAAGAAACCAGTCTGAAACAAATCGCTGTATATATTCGCACATTTGTTGACATCCTTATTAAAATTGCATGAGATACCAACTTTATATCTTGTTTTATAAAATCAATATAAAAGATGGGACATTGGCTTTAAAGGTTATTTTATATGTACAGTGGTACCTCGACTTACGAGTTTAACGAGATACGACCATTCTCTCGGTAGATTTTTTGCTTCGAGTTACGAGCTAAAATTCGGGTTACGAGCAAGCTTAAGATATATCATCGCTAGTTTGAGCAGCGAATGCTATGTTACGTGCTCATCAAATGAGAACACAAGAAGCATATAATATTTACAACATTTATGTAAAATTATTATACAATTGTATAATATTATTCTGAGTCTACTATCCAGTCTTAAACCGAGAGATTGGATTCTGAGAAAACGTTCTTCGGATTCTCAGAAAGAAGAATCTGGACATTATAGCCACAGTGAGCGATGCAACAATCACCCAGCTTCCGTGTCTCACTCGTTCACTTTAAGAGAGTAGCTGGTAATAAAAGCGAAAGTCAGGAAAGCGGGGCGAAAAGATCAAAAATCAATGAATAAGATTTAATTTTCCAGTTCAACCTTTCTCCTCCTCTTCCATCAGCATCTTCAAGTCTGATCTCCAAGGTAAATGTTGTACATGCACATAATAAAATAAATTTATTGTAGTACATTCTATTGTATTGCGTTTTTATACAATGCTCGTCGTTTATAAGCACGTTTTTCTTATTTGAAAACATATAACTAAAACATATATTGCGGTGTTTTGGGGGAGCCCGGAACGAATTAATGGCATTTCCATTCATTTCAATGGGGAAAATTGATTCGAGATACGAGTATTTCGAGTTACGAGCTAAGTCATGGAACGAATTAAATTCGTAAGTCAAGGTACCACTGTATGTTTTTATATGCAAAGATTATATTAGTTATTCTTCAATCTCTATATCATTCCTGTTACGCGTAACATTATTTCTTTTGTAATTCGAAAATATTTTCAGCGACAGACAATTTTTTGTATTCTTTGTAAACACTGAGAGAAAGAAAGCCAACAAATGAGTTAGAATTTTTTCTATTTACAATGATCTAATGCTCAGCATCTTGCAATAAATTATTGGATTTTTATACCCCATTATCTATAAAGGAAGAGGAGGAATTGGTAGCTAACCATCGTTTATATAACAATCCTTTCGTAGACATCTATATAATCAGACTCACATTCAATACAGCCCTACAGATTTAAAAAAAATCGGTCGAATGTTTTTTTTCCTCAACTATCCATTATGAATTGGTTCTAATATTTCCATCAATAATAATTACATGAGATTCTTAAATTACCGTTATTGAAAAAAGAAAAGAATAGAAAAACTGAGATGGCGGATTGAAGGAACCATTTCCAAAATTCCAATGGAAAAGAATTTTTATTTCGCAAAATAAAAAAAAGACCCTACCATTTCTTTCTGTTTGAACAACTTTAAAATCATGCTTAAAAACACTGGAGCGAAGAGACTTTTCAAAATGATTTAAAAAGATTAAAGAAACAAAAATTTCTTTCACTTGGCATTTGTTTTCTGTCTGTTTTATACTTTAAAAAAAAAGAAAGAAAAAAAAGAGAATTCTATCACATTCGAAACGTCGGTCTAACCTTCGTCTTTAAAGAAAACGCGAAATAAAATGAAACAGTCAAAAATGAAGAAAAAGATAGCTACTTGTAATCGAAAATCAATGATTTTACTGTTTACGCTATTATTTCATGGCTCCAAGTCTTACATTTCTTATTTTTTCTTGATTCTGCAAACATGTCGGTAAAGTTGAACCTCTTCACTTTTTCTTCACACTAGCTTGACAAATAAAAGATTTTTACGAATTTTTCTCAGTTCATTAAAATATCGTCTTTCAACTGGTGCCAAAGAGTAAACTTCGAAAGTAGTTTTAACTCTTGTAAGTATTTAAAAACAAGCTTAGAAGATCTGATCAATAGCATTAATCTATTTTCTGGAGCAATTTTTATGCGAAATGTTTGAAGATACACTACTTAATTCCCTAATAATTTTTATTAAAGAATTAATTTGCTTAAATTTGTATTTTAATTCCAAAATAATTCAGTAAAATATTGAATAGAATCTTTGAATTGATTAAATTAATCGTTACCGACAATGCGTGTACAGTTAATCCATTATCTTAACATAACACGTACTCAAGATTTATCGGTTTTTAATTCTTTAGATATTTTATTCTTATCTCAGTAATTTCTACGAATGCCTTTTTTATGTAAATTAAAAATTTTGTACCGTTTAAATTGAATAAAATTGCTTCCACATATCACAATAATTTGTTATGCATATTGAATTTTAAGTATGTTAAAAACATCAAATAAAAAGTTTTCTGTTTCTTACTGTATTTCAGGAAATAAATTTAATAATGTTTCCCTTGTTATGTCACCTCAAATTTAATCTCGTTAAATGGAGTCCTTTAAGCAGTGTTATATGAACAAAATCTTTTCAGGAAGGAGGAGCGTTCTTCAGGTTCATTGCAATAGAAAATCTAATACTTTTCGAAATTAATATTTCTATTAATAATAAAATTGTAATACAATTTTCACTGGGGTAATAATACTCATGATACAGATGTGATAATCAAGATGCGATTTGGCGCCATATGTGGTTGGCTCTGCAAATTTCATGAAAAGTGATATATGTCTATTGTCTTTTGATAACAGTTACGTTTATTACGTGATTCTGTCAGATGATTTATCTTGACCAATTAGCAGAAACTATTTAAAATTTGGCTTGTCAAGATTTTCGGCAGGAAACGTATGCCCTACATATATCCCAATGGTTAATGTGAAGAACATGATACGGTCGTTATGAGCGACGATACGGCGCCAAATGTGGTTGCTACAGTAAATTTTATGAAACGACGTAAAAAAAAATAAACAAAATGACACGACGATCCACAGTTAAACCGCATTTGAAAAAAAAAAATGAAATATATATATATATATATATATATATATATATATATATATATATATATATATATATAAAGTCAGTCGCTGTTGGTAATCATGGAACGTTTACGATCTTTTCAGTTGTTTTTAAAAATAAATTTAGAAAATAGATTGGAAAAAGGAATATAAGAACTAGAAGATTGATGCGGATATTAGATATAATCGTACAATGTGTGGCTTCATCGCTAAATTTTGTTTTTCCACAACGAAGAATGTGGGCAAAATTACGAATCTCTGCTTGGTGGGAAGAAATTGTTTTAATTTCCTGGAGTAATAAAGACTGGAAAGAAAATTTTCCAATCGATAGGTACATTTTTTTAAATTATAAGATTAATTGTAAGATACTTATTGTTTTAATAAATCCTTTTATAAAATCAAAATGTAATTTTCATTTCAATTTTGTTTCAGTAATTTTTAGTCATGTATAAATAAAAAATCATAAATAGATATAAATTAATTTTTTTTGTGAATTCTAAAATAATTCATTTATAAATAAATTTTAATGTTACGTTTAATTATTGATTATACTTATTAAATTTATTAATTTTACCATAACACTTTAAATGAAAATGCTATTGAAATTTTATTGAAATGAAATTTCATTTCTTATTTTACATACCAGATGGCAGTACCAGTCTATTTATAATGTAATTGGGGATGGGTTTTTTTTAAAACTAGATGTGGCAGATCAAGAAATAAATGAAATCCTCGGGAAAAAAATAGGCACTTTTCTACTGTTTTCTTGAAGATTACGCGATCGTTAAGGGATTCCAGATCCCTCCATCTATCATTTGGGTGCATTTTCGTGGATTCCCACATGTTCAAATCTGCCATGTTTGTTTACTACTAGCTTCCTGCTTCGAAATGCATCATGGGTAATTAGCGGGTTTTATCCCATTTCGAAGCAGGGTCGAAATTCCACCCTGCATTTTTCCCTATCGTAGGGAAGAGGCGCGATAAGGCGTTCACATTCATGCGCTCTGCACAGTATTCTGCGGGGAAGCCAGTGATTTATGGGCACTGCGTTCTGCACCGATCCTCCGATCGAGCGGTCCTCCGACAGAGCATCAAAGGCGGGGCGGGGGGGGGGGGGGGTCACGCGGGTCAAATGGTGTCAAGCGGTGTCGGGAGGTACTTGTCTGCATGAATGTGGATGTACGATGAAAAAGCAAGAAACAACCCTGCTTTGACCCGGGTTTTTGGCACATGTAAAAGGCACTAGAGTGTCATTATTGCAATTTTATAATGAAAAGTCGAGAAACAGAAACTGCAGCAAGTGTAAATAATGCAAACTTAGAAAAGTAAGTTAATAAATCATATAACTTAATGCAAGTATTTACTGTTTACATTCATTTAATATACATGTGATTTGAGTGTTTACTATTTACTATTTACATGCATTATAGAGAAATAATAGTGAAATCATATGCTCAGGGTCAAAAAGAGTATCGAAAGAGAAAAAAAAATCCAAAATCAACTTCAGAGTGCAAGAAAAATACCAAAAACAAACGCTCAATGTCAACAACAATTCCGGCAGAATCAAAAAGAAAAAGTACAGCAAAATGAAACATTGAATCTTGCTAGGTATGATATATAGATCTTTCGCATGAGAATAAGAAACAATTTTATTTTTTATTTTTCTATTTTTTTTTTTTGCTATTGTTTTAATTCACACGGTATTTATATTGTGTCATTAATGCAATTTTATAATGGAATGTCGAGAAACAGAATCTGCAGTTGTATGTGTGTGTGTTCGTGCGAGTATCGAGATTCGAGCCGCAAGCATTGTGCTCGGTCAGCTGTATAACCTCAATTCTAAACACGTGTAAATATTATTTAAACGTATTTTTTGTTTGCTATTGTTTTAATTCACACAGTATTTATATTGTGTCCTTAATTTATTTTTGTTAGTGATTAAATAATAAAATTAATCCGATTAAAAATTATGTTAGGTAACATCTAAATCAAAATAATTAATTTATATATTAAAATTTTTAATTTTAATAAAATAGAGAGAGAGAGAGTTGGTTGAATAAAAGAAGGCTGCGCTGTTTGGCGTGACAAAAATACACTAATATAATCAATAGAAATCTACGTATTAAATCACGTTTAGAGTTGAAAAATAACGTAAGGAACTGACGGGGTCCCCCGACCGTACAATTTTTTTTTAACGTAAGATTACGTTCCTCAATAACGGTCCGTCAGAGAGAAAAAAATTGTCCTGCGTCACGAGTTATAATTTTGGCAGCGCGCCAAATCCAGTAGCAGTAAAGAGTTAAACAGAAAAGTACCAAAATGCGTTTTCTTTTAAAAGCAAACGATAGGTAATCCTACGTTAATAACCCGCGGTAGTTTCGTTAAAGGAGACTACCTGAAATATATATATATTTTTAATACGATTTTTAAATCTTAATTCAGAGATTTCGTAATGAATTAAATCAGTGAAAACGTTTTTTTAAGGTTAATTTTGTTTACCTTAAACTCTTAGTATAATGCTTATCAACCTTTGTAAATTGTAGAACCCCAAACACATGCTCTATTTAACGCGTCATTTAACTCTTTTTTTTTCAAAATTTTCCACCTATCGTTGGCAGGCACTTCGTCAATTCTTCACTACTCGTGGCTTTTGTATTATGGGAGCACCTTATAGGCAAACCAACCTTACACGCTATGAGAGGAAAAACTCCTTATTCGGGATTCGAACCCCAGTTCACTTCGTGGAATCTCGTGACGCTAACCACCATGCTCTGGCATTCTACAAATATAGAAATGTTTTTCCCGTGAAGGACATTCTGCTGGAGAGTGCGCTCGATTCTCGGCATATGGAACTTATTCTCCTTGAAGCATGACTGGAATGGACCAGCTTCGACTCCCAACCCCAGCATATTAGTAATGGGGATTATTCGGCCTCCGGATACCTGACTTTCAGATGGTAACTGATCTCTCATTGCATGGCATACAGGAAAATACGCACTGAATCAAATGTAACACAATGATAACTGTGACCTTCTTTGGCCTTCCCGCTTTCGGCGTAATTAACCACTTGCCCCCAAAGCGTTTGAAAACGTGTTCATTTTAGGGTACATTAATCGAATAAGAGATCTTCCCATTTTCAACTCTTAGTAAAATTTCGTCCAGTCGTTGTTTACCTTTTAATAACTAATCTAAATACAAGAGTTTCGATGCCCCCAGTAACTTCGTTCGTTCGATTGCGAAGGAAGTGGATATTTCGAGCTGCGTTCTTATTAAATGACGGCACGCGTTGATTACACGCTTCGGTTGTCGCCTATTACGCGATAATGTATCTGGCAAAGTCCGCAGCGCTGCAAAGGCCTAGCCAGTAATTTAAAAGCTGAGTAATGACAAGTGGTCAGTAATGGTAATGATCCCTGCGTCTTATCATTCCGGTAATACGAGTGCCCTGCTTTCATTGATCATGCAGCTGAATGCGATAATTATGCCGAAACTTGCGTTTCGGGCAAAACCGTTACAGGTTGTTAGTGATGGAGGGCTTCGTTTTCGAGCAAGCGGTTGAATATTTAGTTTATTTTTGCTCAATACATTTAATCATAAAAATGATTTTAATAATTTATTACAAGAAAAGACAGGTTAGCATCAAATAGTATCCTTTTGTCCTCCTGGGTTTGATACCCGTCAGAGGATTTTCCCAGAATTGTTATCCGGTAATAGATTTTGTCAACAATTTTTAAGTAAATAATGTGTGAAACGTTATTACAGAGAGGCGCAATTCATTAGAAATAAGTGATAGGCATGAAAATGTTTTAAGGGATAAAAGCAGATAAGGCTTGAATATACCCCAAGATTATTTACAAACTCTTTTTGTCTGTTTACACTAAAAAACTTGCTACAGTACTTAGGCTAAAAGGTTATACGATTCAATAGTGAAAAGGATTATAAACACACGCGACGGTATAAGAACCAGTTTTATCATTCTTAGATATTTTAATATTGATCAGTCAACGGGTGAATTAAAGTAGGACATAGACATAATTTGTTTTAATTATGAACTGCAAAATTTATAGATATCAGTTATATTATTAGGTATCAGCAATGCCGTAACTAGCCATTCCTGTGCCCTGGGCAAGAATTTGCATTTGGGCCCCTTAATTAATTAGGTATGGGAAAATAATAAAGCAAATACAGCATTTTGGGCCCCTCTTCCATGTGGCCCCTGGATGAGTGCCCCTGCCTAGTTACGGCACTGGGTATCAGTATTGTATGATTAATTGGAAAGACAAGAACAACGTTCTAGAAATGTATCTCGTACCAATGTAGAACCAATACCGTTTAGAGATATTCAAAAAGCAAGGAATTTTAAGAAAATTCTTCTTAAATTTCCTTCTAGTTCATTCGGTGGCTAGCGTCTTTCGAGGAGTCCACTCGAGCAATTCATTCATTCAGGTCAGTTTCAGAACAGTATGTTTTTCCCACCAGGACAGACTCCGGCAACCACGGTGATTCGACGAACAAATATTCGATGAATGTGTCCATTTCCACCCCCTTCAGATGGTGTTTGATCGTAGTAAAAAAAGAGTGTTTTATTAAAAATAGATAAATAATAAAACCTAAAGTAAAATTAATATAAAATAACATTAAAAAGGATAGGTAAAATTTCGAAAGTGACTTTTTTAAAATCCTTTCAACCACAATAAATTCTTACATAGTGTATTCTGTGTAGTAGAGCTTTGTTTATTGTTCTAAAGAAAGTTTTGACCAACATTTTAGAAAAAAATTGAAAATTTTAGGCAGAGGAAAAAAACCCCACAAACACATCGAAGTAAGTTAGTGGATTTGAGGAGTACCTAGAGGGTCCTCCTCAAACATACCCCACTAACATACTCCACTTTATCCTCCAACCGATACAAAGCACAAGTGGTTCACACAAAATAGTCAGATTTAAATAGAAACTAATTGGTACCCGTCTAAACATGACGGCTAGATAGTAAATAAATGTACTAATAGACAAATTATACTCAACACATCATTGCCAAATTATTGAAAATCATATTAATGCACAAAAACAAATTAATGTGTTTAAGCAGCTTCGCGCTTAGTAAGTATCTAAAGCCAGATTTAAAACATGTCACTGAGCATGCGCAGAAACAATGAGTTTCTGCGCAAAAAGAGTGTTTTATTAAAAATAGATAAATAATAAAACCTGAAGTAAAATTAATATAAAATAACATTAAAAAGGATAGGTAAAATTTCGAAAGTGATTTTTTTAAATCCTTTCAACCACAATAAATTCTTACATAGTGTATTCTGTGTAGTAGAGCTTTGTTTATTGTTCTAAAGAAAGTTTTGACCAACATTTTAGAAAAAAATTGAAAATTTTAGGCAGAGGAAAAAAACCCCACAAACACATCGAAGTAAGTTAGTGGATTTGAGGAGTACCTAGAGGGTCCTCCTCAAACATACCCCACTAACATACCCCACTTTATCCTCCAACCGATACAAAGCACAAGTGGTTCACACAAAATAGTCAGATTTAAATAGAAACTAATTGGTACCCGTCTAAACATGACGGCTAGATAGTAAATAAATGTACTAATAGACAAATTATACTCAACACATCATTGCCAAATTATTGAAAATCATATTAATGCACAAAAACAAATTAATGTGTTTAAGCAGCTTCGCGCTTAGTAAGTATCTAAAGCCAGATTTAAAACATGTCACTGAGCATGCGCAGAAACAGTGAGTTTCTAAAGCCAGATTTAAACATGTCACTGATCATGCGCATAAATCAATTTCTAATTGTAAATTATCTCTAATTAATAGAAATTGCGGTTACAAAAACCAAATTTGACAAATCTACAGATTACAATCTTTCGTTTAAGACCAAAATGAAGTAAACTGATGAAGTAGTTTTCTCTCACCGACTGCCCAAAAAGTCAGCTTAGCAACTTAAATATATAGGTGTTCCAGTTTAAGAAGATTCTTCCATGGTCCATTACATCGTCGCAGATCTTGCTTCACAGTTACAGAGAATAAGAGAATGGATTTGTATTTAAACTGGACAGACTGATTAATTCAATTTTATCTCTTATCTTTCAACAGTTATTAGTTACATGGATGTTATATCCTTAGAAGTAACAGTACTTTTTAATCAGTGACTAGTCAAAATAAATGTATTCTTATTTGAAATCATTATAGCGTTATAAAAAGTTTCTTGTTGTCACCATATGGATGAACAGACATTAAAGAATGCCTCTTAAGAATAGGTTTAACAAAATTCAGTCAGCACAAACTGTATACAGACATATCACACCCCGGCAAGAAAAGTGACACAAGTCAAAAAATGGCAATTTTTAGGTTATGTCATTGAAAAATATGTATGAAGTGCCCCATTGTGCACGAAAAGCGACACATCTCTATCTCGCAATTTGTCCACCTGAGGGCAGTTATATCAGTTTTATTGTAATGCTAGTTCAAGGCGTATAGTATTCTTTAAGTGGATTTTTCTCAAATGTCCTGTATTTTTGAGTTGTGTCACTTTTCTTGCCGGGGTGCGATATGTACAACAAACGAGCGGATATTTCTTATAATAGACGCAAACACGCCAGTGGTTTGTTTTTCGCCGAACATCATCCAAAACTTTAAAAAAAAGCGTGAAGTAGAAGTAATAGTCACTTTTGTTCACACGGTTACAGTCAGGGTTGCCAAATGTCCCGGATTTTAAGGGACAGTCCCTTATTTATAAATTTTATCCCGCGTCCCGGGGAACTTTGATACGGGACGGCAAAAGTCCCGTTTTTCGCCGAAATGAGAAATTTATTGTATATGAATTGGGCGCATACAAGGGCCTGTTCACATCCGGTCCGGAAGCGTAAAAGGAAAGATGACGCTGAGACGGAAATAAACCTATCATAGGCGTTAAATATTTCGTTGCTAATCCTTTGGAGGTTTGTCATTGGTTAAATATATTTCAATACTTTAACGCTTCCTTTACCGGACTCCTATGTGAACAGGCCCTTGACGAGAAGGTTGTCTGTATGAACCGGGATCAGGCCCTGATTTTCCATTAGGCCCGGTAGGCCCGGGCCTAGGGGCCCCCGAATGTTGGGGGCCCCCAACAAAATTTTATTTTAAAAGAAAAAATCCCAATTCAATTTTTTTTAATTTTACCTTTTTTAATAGCAATTTTTTTTATATATCCTTTCAAATTTGATTGATTGGTTCATCATATGTATAGTTATATGTATCATATGTATGCCATCGTGCATATAAGGGGTTAATAAGCTTTTCTGGTTGCATTGTATTGGTGTTTTAATGATAAAGTTAATATGTTGTATTGCTTTTTGTTATTTGCTAATGTTCTAGGCTTCTACGCTTGAAATCGCCACTTCTTTGTAAAATTGTACTTTCACAATTATTCATGATTATTTTTTCTGTGTGTGTCAATTTTGGAAATTTTACGCCCACATCAGTTTTAGGGGGCCCCCATTCCAAGTTGTGCCTATAGTCAAGAATTTTCTAAATCGGGCCCTGACCGGGATCCGAACGTTATAACGACAACAGTCTCAGTCTAGTGCTAAATACGAATGCAGATTAGCGTGTGATCGTGTTCATAGACAGTGGCGTTTGAATTACGTGTTCGTTATAAAACTGATCCCTGAATATGAACAGTGGTAATGGTAAACGTTCAAAATCCAATAGTGATGGGCCGAAAAAAAGGTTATGTGTTTTTAGGGTTGAATGGATGGAGGACGAAAACTGGCTCAGGCCTAGTCCCAACAGCGCCAATAAGGTATGTTGTAGCTATTGTAATAAATATTTTTCGGTTGCCCATGGAGGTCGGAGTGAAATAACTCAACATTCTCAGGGTGCCGAGCATTCTCAGGGTGCCGAGCACAAGAAAAACAAAATAACTGTTTCATCTAGCAGCAATCTGTCAAAGTTTTTCACCCCTAAAGTTTCCTCTGAAAGTGACCAAATCACTCTAGTAGAGTTAGCTACCGTATTTAACACAGTAAAGCACAATATATCATACAATTCAATGGAATGGGGGAACACGCTCATTCGGAAACTTTTTTATGACTCAAAGGTCGCCCCAAAGATTTCCTGCGCACATTTTATTTTATACATTGTACAATAATTAAATTACAAATTTTACATACACGTCCCTAACACTTTATAAGGGCACTTACTTAATTGCAGTACTCTAATAAAATAAAAATCAATTTTGTACTATATTTCTAAGCCAACTTTAAATTGTTTTTGATTTGCAAATTTTCTATGTAATTACATTATTGTTTACTTAACCTAAACTCTGTGTAAGTTGCAAATCTGAACGAAAAATGCATTGGAAATGGCTATTTGAAAAGTTAAAATTTGTACCCTTTCCCTGGGGGGATTTACCATACTCCCCAGTAGTATAGTTATCAAAACCCGTCCCTTATTTTCGGTGTTTTTATTTGGCAACCCTGGTTACATTGTCAAAATTTTTCAGAACGTTCAAAAAACGCTGTGAAAAAGGAGTCTTTTTTTAGGTCCAAAAATCTCGAACGTTATCCGAGTGTGTCGCTGTTCGAATGAATCGAAAATTTAGCGACTCAAAACAACTTGACTGTTACTTATAAAAGCTCCCAGCTGTCACGATCTAAGCTATCATGAAAGTGTACAGTTCTATGTTGTGAAACACTATTTTCATATCCGCAGATTAAAGTCGCGTGTGGAGTCGAGACTGTTCATTTGAATTCGCTGGAAGTGGGCCAAATAAATCTTCGCGGCCGCATATCGCCACCAGTGACTGAGATGAGGAGACCGGTCATGTTAAATCCATCAATCATGCTGACAAAGCTCGAGTCTGTAAGAGTTTTTTGGAGGCCCATGCATGGAAAAACACAGAAGTGAAGAATTTGATTAAGTTGAGAACATATTCTCAGAAATGTCAATTTATCATTATAAATCAGGATGCCAGGGCCTTTGTATTTGGTTGATGTGGATGAAATCGCAAGACAGACGAGATTTAAAAATAAATTTCAGAACTTTTTTTTAACGTTGTCGTCTGAAACAGACTGGATGAAACGGAAGATATCTCTGAATTTCTCATTAAAAAAAGAGTTTTGGAGTTGCCCTTGCAGTGTATAAATATCCTTTTTTATTTATTTATTTATCTATTTATTTATTTGAAGATATTTCCCATCCGTTTAGGCACTATCTGGAATTTTGTTTAACCAAAATCTATTTTGCAGACATCCTAGAAAGTGAGATTTGGTAATAAAACGCAGATTTAATTATTAAAAATTGTAGTCCGACCAATGATAACCATTATCAATGGCCACTTAATCAATTCGGGCGAATGTCACGTTTCTGAATCTGCTCAAGACAAGTTTATATTGCCTGCGGCATTAAACACGCAAAAGTCAACACTTTCTTTGCATACTGCAAGGTCTGCATTAAATTCAGTAACTTTCTTTATTTTCAATAAAATATCGTCTCGTTACAATTCTCATCCGATGAACAATTTAGTTCTCGTTTTAACGCGTTACGACTCAAACGCTGATACATGCCCATGGAGAAAACAATATCTCCTCAGATAGAATATGAGAAGACATTGAGGTATATTATATATATAAAAGTCCTAACGACTGTAAACTTTAAATTAATGCCCTGTATCATATTCAAAAAGTGTTTTAAATTTATTAAAAGTACTGATTTTAAATATCTTCCCAATTCTCTTATCTGTTCAAGAATGACAGTTCTTGACGTCAGCCAACTCTTTAGAAAAGTTCCAACTCTTTAGAAAGAGTACTATCCACCAGTGGCGCACCCAGGATTTAATCTTGGAGGGGGGGGGGGGGCGGCGAGTTGAACGGATAAAAACATTTATAATGCAAATTGAATATTCATAATGCAATTTCTATTTCTTTGGGGGGGCAGGCCCCCTTGGCCCACCCCCTGGGTGCGCCACTGCTATCCACTCATGTCGACTATGCAGATAGCTCTCTTTCACGTTCAGTAGTTTCAGAAACAATAAGTGATCTATTTTCTTTTCCCGCCTACTGCAGTTATTGCGCTAAGTCAGCATATACGTATTATTTAAATAAAGCTCACGTAGTAAAAAGTTTTAAGTTTTTCTTTTGTTGCTTTTTTACTAGTTATTGAATTATTGTTGTCTGACGCTAAAAAAATTAAATTGTCATAAAAAATTAGTCTTTTGTTGTTGCTGTTGCAAAAACACTCACACTCCATTTGAAGATCGTTTTCCTAGTGCCCCAGCCATTTATAAAATTTTCTCCACCTTAATAAACAAACAAACATCTTCATGAAAGCCGTTGGCGCATCGAAACGTGTCGCCAAAGTGTGACAGTATAATATCGCCACGGCGAATGAATCTTGGCGATAAAAAGAAATGAAACATTTTATCGCCCGCGAACATGAAACGCGGCTTTTTACCATGGATGACGCGCTCCCAATCGAAACCGGCTTCCAGCAGCGTCCTTGAAGGTTTATCTCGCCCGATGATATCGCATCCGATCGCGATCACAGAACAAGGAGCGCGATTTCAAAACTCGAAAAAGCCTGGGACCCAATAGGAGTCATTCTGGAGATCGTTTGTCATGGGAAACCCGCCCGGGGAATGAAAAGTACCAAAAAATCGAAGCCAGAGAGTGTATCTTCGCCAAGTGTTAGGGCGACCCACCATTAATCATCCGCTGGAAGTGTTAACTCTCAGCGGGAAGGCGTACACACCTGGTTAGGAGGAGGGGGGGAGGGGGAGTAGTGTAGGCGGATGAGATGACAGCAATTTTTGGCGGTTAAGTTGAATGTCATTATTACCGGGCTGCTTTTGCGCTGGAATTATTGGTTCGACTGAACTCGGTCGTAGAAACGAAACACTTGCGGGTTGCAGAGAGAGTACCCCTCACACGTGCATCTGTGGTTATGCGAATTAATTCACTAAAGAACATTATCTATAAACAGTGTAATTTAAAAGATAAATAATTTACTCAATTATATACAAACAGATGGGGGGGATTTCTCACTCATGTCTGATGGATATTGTATAATTCTGCAGGAAATCTCAACTAGGAAAATCTTAAGTTATTTTTCTAACCGATAGCGGAATTTGCACATAAATTATGATAAAAATCTAGATCAATGACAGTAATTTTAAATTCAGTTAAAACCCTTTAAATTCATGCATGCTTATACGGCTCTCTTTTCTGCATTTTTAAATTATTAAGTAAAATGTCATCTATCGGTTTGAAATGTAACCAAAATTTCATTTCTTTTTTACTTTAAAATAATCTGCATTAGTTTGTTCGTTTTTGTTCAACCCTATGCATTTGCTTTTGGGTGTATGAATAAACAAACAAACAAACAAACAAACACACACACACACACATGTATATATATATATATATATATATATATATATATATATATATATATATATATATATATATATATACAGTGGAATCTCTATCTATGGTTTTTCAAGGGACCGACTGGACTGAACGATAAATGCTGGAAAACGATACATGTGGGAACATAACAAGCAATATGATCATCGGGACTGGGTGAAATAAACGACACATACGGGAAAACGATAATTCGGAAAACGATCGAACGAGATTGCATATATGTATATATATATATATATATATATATATATATATATATATATATATATATATATATATATATATATATATATATATATATATATATATTGTGTGTGTCTAGTGGAATAGGTTTTCCGGTGTTTTTTAACATAATCGGTCCAATGTTGTCTATAGTCTATTGTATGCGGCCTGTAATTTGCAGCAAGGGTCCTAGCATGCCCCGAGCGACACTCGCAGAAGGGCGCCAAATGGTCTTTTTAACTAATTCTATATATTATATTACCATATGTTTTTCAGGGGGGTGCCAAAAAAGTATCGTGCCCCGCACGACAGTTGTGCTCGAGAATTTATGAAAATTCGAGAATACATATGACTGTGTACAATAAAGGTGTGTGCCTAGTTAGTGGAGGAAAACTGCTAAAAATTTCCGTGTTTACCTATTTAAAGATTTTCTCTAACATCGATATCTAATTTACATTGTTTTACTTTTGTATTAGCACTTTTGTTACCAGGGCCCGATATAGAAAATTCTTGACTATAGGCACAACTTGGGATGGGGGCGCCCTAACACCGATGTGGGCGTAAAATTTCCAAAATTGACAAAAAAAAATAATAATTTGAAATAAAATTTGAAAATACCATTTTACCAAGAATTGGCTATTTTAAGCGTAGAAGCCTAGAACATTAACAAATAACAAAAAGCAATACAATATATTAACTTCATCATTAAAACACCAATACAATGCAACCAGAAAAACTTATTAATCCTTTATATACACTATAACATACATATGATGAACTATACATATAACTATACATATGATGACTCAATCAATCAAATTTGAAAGGATATATAAAAAAACTGCTATAAAAAGGTAAAATAAAAAAAATTGAACTGGGAATTTTTTCTTTTTAAATAATTTTTTTTTTTTGGGGGGGGGGGGAGGGGGCTAACATTCAGGGGCCCCTAGTCCCGAACCTACCGGGCCTGCTTGTTGCAGTGCAGATATGTCTATACATGTGCATCCCGTATAAGTGTTTGCTAAAGGCATAGTGCCCGACGAAGCTGCCAATTTGCAAAAGGATACGTTCATGAACATTTCGTAGGCTTTATCGCAGCTGTGACATCTTCATCCGTGTATCTTTCGCTTACGCACAAAAGGAAATTATATTCTCGCACCTGGGGGACCATTAGTTGATTTTTTGCCCGTCTCTGCCGCCAGAAAACAGTTTTATATTTCTGTGACGTTTCCCAAGATGGACTGAGAAATATGGATGTCAAAAGTTAAGACAGTAGGCTGGAAAATGTTTGAGGGAATGTGTGTGCTCCCGGGAACAAAAACTGGAAGAAATTCGATTATTTCAGCCGTACTTATATACTTTTTGAAATAAATTGCCAAAAAATGTGCTCTGAGATAACTCCGGGAAAAAAAATAATAATAATAAAAGTGGAACTCCCAAAGGGGTTGTTAGGAAGATTTTTGTAGAAAGGGAACCTAAGGGGAAAAAATTATTCTTCCTTTTCTCTTCCCCCCCCCCTAACTTCTGATTTTTTTTATGTTAATAGAAAAAAAATATTTTGCAAAAAAGAAAATAAAACGATAATTCGGGGCATTCTGTTAGATGCTATAAAAGTGAGTTCGTTTATTTCGGCGTTACTTCTGGAACGACTGCTTGAAGACTAATGTGCAAGTCAAAACCCAGGCGTCATGATGTATGAGTAGACCCTTTATCCTTGGAGAACGCGTTTCTTCGCCAATGAAAAGTCATCCATATTTAGCGTGCTTCCATCGAATTTCGATTTTTTTTTCTGGACTGTTGAACTGCTGAACTGTGTCAGAAGTGAATATTTTTGTTCTGTCGGGAATAAGAACCATCTGAGAAAATTGCAGCACTAAAATACATCAACAGTAGATTTCAGCCTGTATAGCACGTTACACGGCAGATTTGTATAAAACTTTGGCCTGTGCAGAATGTCTACGCATATTTTATGGTAGCAGACGAGTTGAGTGGTTGAAATGAGCCTCTTGCCAGAAAACATAGAATTCCTGACCAGTTTTGCAAAATGACGTCTACGCAGACTAGCGAAATCTTCTCGCTTTTGACATTTAGTTCAAAACAACCAATTAAAATGTCCACAAAAAAACACGATACAAATTTAATGCCTTCTTTTATAAATATGTAATTTTTATTCCAAAAATTAGAAAAAAATCATAAAATCGAAAAAGGTTAATACCAATAGCCTTTAAAAATTCGAGAGATGGAATCTGTTGCGATCTTCAGTTGAAAGAGTTTTAAAAAATAGCTAATTTAGAATAAGTTTATTATTGCCGAGGTCAAGCAGTAGTCGTATTCGCCAACTCTGATAAATACTTTGCTTCATAGAAACACATATGGGAAAGTGTTACTACCCCATTTCTATGGTGAGTAACACTCCCTTAAAATAGCTGGTATTCATCTTACCACTTTTCAGGAGTGACTGATCTCAACTTAAGCGAGTGTGTTAGGCCTATATTACGCTATCAAAGTTCTTTGACAAAGATCTTTCATAAAAGAAGTTTGACGAGAAATATGACAGTATAATATCACAACCAGGGCCTTTTTATCACATGGGCAAATCGGGACTTTGTCCAGGGCCCCCTGATGCTAGGGGGCCCCAAAACCCCCTTGGTGTATGCACCTAGTACTTCTAATAGTATATATAGCCCATGGACAGTTCTTATTTTTTTAAATGTTCGTAATGGGGGGCCCCCAAATAGCATCTGCCCAGGGGCCACCAGCGTTCATAATCGGGCCCTGATCACAACTTCGATAAAAGATAACTTTTATAAAAGTTCTTTTATAAAAGTTGGGTAAAAGTTTTATAAAAGATTTCGGTGCCCGAATGTTGTAAACAACATTTCGAGCAATAGCATGTTAAAAAAAAATGCAAATGTGTGGAAAACGCGACAGATGAAGAACAATATTTCGTTTCAAAATAATTTTAGCTCTAATAAAAAATTGTGTACTAATGACAAAACAGGAATATACGAAAAATATTCAAAATGACTATGCTAAAAGAAACGTAAATATTTCGGAGCAAAAGTCTTAGGATGCTGAATTTTTGCATGGTGTTTTCTCCTAAGCTCTACGTGCCCACTAGGAATATTTAAAAAAAAATACAAATTAAAAGGGGCTTAACCCCCTCCGCCTCTAAAATACAACCATTGTATCTTTTGAACCATAGGTCCTAGGAAGCTGAAACTTCGTTTGGTGGTTCCCCTTAAACCCTAGGTGCCTACTAAAAAATCTTTTTAAAAAATGCAAATTTTAAGGGGGTTAAAAGGGGCTTAACCCCCTCCCCTCTAAAAAACACCCATTGTATCTCTGGAACCATAGGACCTAGGAAGCTGAAATGTTGTATGGTGGTTCCCCTTAAGCCCTAGATACATACAAATAAATATTTTTTAAAAGCTTGAATTTTAAGGGCTTTTGCCCCCACCCCACCCCCCCCAAAAAAATACCACTGTATCTCTGAAACCATAGGGCCTAAGAAGCTGAAACTTTGTATGGTGGTTCCCCTTAAGCCCTAGGTACACACCAATAAATATTTTTAAGAGCTCGAATTTTAAGGGGTTTAACCTCCTTAGATAGAAATAACTTTTATAAAAGATCGTTGTCAAAGAACTTTGATAGTGTAATATAAGTATTTTGAGATCCTAACATTTCTTTTATGTATAACTTTTATCAAAGATGGAAATATATTTTATAAAAGATCTTTGTCAAAGAACGTTCATAGTGTAATATAGGCCTTATGGATGGCATATTTACTGTCTTTAATAACTACTCCAGCACTATAGAAGCTTTAACTATCCCTCTCCTGCACAATGGAAGAGACTTTTTCGTAAACCATAACAGTCCGACTCTAACAACCCTTTTTTATAGACTCTGTTATCCAAACTCGGCCTGTACGCCAATATCGAATATCATTTCTGCAAAGCTAATGACACAGAACACGCGCCTATATATAAGTCGGCAATAAAAGCACGCTATCAAAATGAAATCATCCCCCCTCCCCTCCCCCACATCGTTTGGTGTTCCACATTTCCCGTCATGAATTTTCAATTTATCGCGGCCGCAACGACTCGGGCATTCCTTCCACCCAAATCCCTTTCCGTTTTATATCGCGGAATCTTTCGCCGTTTCTGTCCGGTGGTTCAGTCCAAACGACGCTTAAAATGACAGACCATTGTGCAAGCTTATTGCGAGAGCTCTGCACAACATCATAATGGGCGCGCAATTTAACACGCCGAGGATTATATAATAGACTCCGAGTAGTAATTGCGGCTATTACAAAGTGATTCTGGAATTTTATACACCCCGGAGGTGAAAGTAATGATGTTTCGGAGTGTGTGGATTGTTCCTTTGGACGAGTTTTAAAAGAATAACTTTCTGAAGGAAAGATAGGAGCTCCTCCCATCTCCGGGGTAGCTCGTGGGGAGGTGCAGTTGAGAGACCCGGGTTCGAGTCCCCCGTCATGCCGAATTAAGTTTTAAAATAAAAATATCTATTTGTAAACTAGAAACTAGTAGTGATAGATTTTATCTTATTGTGGTAATTATTCATAGAATACACCTCTTATAAAATCTTAAAATGTGCATTCCCTAAGGTCGATAGATATTGTTACGAATTTTGTAAATATTCCATTTTTTTTCGTTAAAATGGCTTCTATGGAAAAGCTCCTATAGCTATGTATTTAATATGGGAGTCTGTGGGAATCTCGCCAAATATGAGAATTATCGCCAAATTGGCGATGGATTTTGTGACTTATTTTGGTCGCCAAATTTGGCGATATTTCGCCAACTTGCCGACTAAACCTTTTTGGAAGCTTCTAGAAATATCTAGTTGTGACTGACCTATAGAGGGAGGTTTGGAAATCTATAAATATACCTGACATTGGCATTGGAACTCAGTTCAATTTCTTAGTGAGAACTGAATGTGTTGTAACTGCGTTAATTGCGGTGTATTGTATTGAAAATTCTGGTATTCTGACTTGTGCTTTTAGAATTTTCTTCTGTATAGATGACAGTTGTTACATCTTTTTATGTTGTGTATAATAGACCTGAAGAATTTACAAAATAATAAATTTATTTTTATGAACTTTTTGAAGAGATTCTTATTCAATCCTAACGAACCCATGAAAATGGAACAATATGAATATGAGTTCGTTCAACGATTTTACTGACTGTCGACTCATGCAAGATTGTGTAGTCATTTTCACTCTTAACAATTTAAAGTTGACATCGAACTACCGTACACAATGAATGTGATTTATTATAAATTAGATGAATGTTTCTGGTCAATCGAATGAACATTTATCGTTGCTTACTGAAAGTTGAGATACGCACATGCACACTGTCCTATGTCTATGCGGTGGTGTTTCTTATGCAAAAATAATTATAACAGAATGGATTCACCTTTTTCTCGACCTCGGAACCACCATTGCTGAGAGAGCTTCATTTCTCTCAAAAATAAAACGTACATATTTAACGGCAAAATACCCTTTTCTTGAAAATAAAAAAATTACAACTCCTTCTGATACAGGTAGATCCCAAATTTTCATGATTAAAATTTTAATTTCGTCAACATTCCGTGTGTAATAGTGCTACAATGTTTCTTAAAAATTCAGCATATCTATTATCTATTCAGCGATATTCAAAGATTTGCCAGGGTCACTCGTTTTCATTCTCGCCAACAGCGATATTTGTTTCGGCAAACGCCAAATGCGCCTCACTAAAGGAAAAGTACCACATAAAATTATGTTTTACCGTTCATGAAAGCCATCTCTTTTGGCCGACGGATAACACGTAGGAATTGGAATGAACCCATCTTTCAACCACACTTAATGATGAATGAACCAAGAAATACGGCAAAATAGGGATGTCGTTTCGCTTGGTTACCGCTTTTGTCACTTCTGGGGGCTGTTTCTCATCCATTCTGGTAACCTCTATTATAATTATGTTTGTTTATTTGTGTTAAAAATTGTCAAAATACGCCATCTCTTCATCGGGCTTGCGGCCAAGTGAAGGAAGAACCTAAAAATTGCCCATTGGTTCCTAGGCGAAAATAGGGCTTGAAAAAAACCCTAAAAATTAGCAACCCTACGCTTGGTTTAAGCCAATATTTTATGTTTTATTTCTGCTTATTTTAGGAGTGGCCTATTTTTTAATGATGGCGTCAAAGTTTTGATGTACTGAGGCGCAGACAAACAAGCCGAGAGTTGCAGTATTCATAAACATTAAACTTGCCTTTTCTTCCTAATTAAGTTAATTTAAGTTTATGTAAATTCTTATCGCTGTACAACAACGAAAGCACATCTGACTAGCAGCACATATCTTCAACATCCTAACACACTTTGCTGACATAAAACAACCGATCAACCGAAATTGAATCATCTGCATTTCTCCCATCTAACGACATTTCCTCCACGAATTCTCCACTCACCTCGATCCTAACAACTTAGCATTGTGGGAAAACATTCGCCAAATCCTGCATGGCTGCGACACACATTACCCGGGAATCTTCACCATTGCGGCCGTTCACACATCGAGACCATTGTCTGATTGAGTCTTTCCGTTCGACTCTCCTTCCACTTTTCAATAAGTGCGACTTTCGAGAGCGCCATTTATACTTGAGAAGTGGGGGGAGAGCATTATTCGAACAACGGTGGCGAAATGTTAGAAAATAATCGTAAAATTTTATGTGAGCTAACGAGCATTGTTCGCTCTCAGAGGGTCTCTTGATTGGGAAGTAACGCGAGACGTTTATTTCTGGCTAGAGTTTCAGTTCGCCGTGACCGTGGTAAATGCTCGGAAATTTCATAAGGTTTCAGCGAAAACGGACCTTACTTACTCGTGATTGCAAAGAGGGGCGATTTGCAAGTTTGGGGCGATTAAAAAGCTTATGCGCATGCAGTTGGAAAACTGGTTTCGAAACTGATAAAACAAAGACAACCTTCAGAAAAAAAAATAGTAAAGGAAAGCTTAGTAAAACAAATTTAATACTAATTTCTGCTTTTTAAAAAAATTTTACCTTGTAGTGGGGATTTAAGAAACAAGTTTTTTTTTAAAATAAATTTTGCATGCATCATAGGAATAAGCTGCAATTTATCTGTATGGGATGTGCGCAGTAGAGTCTGAAAGCAACGAAATTCCATTTGTCGAGGTTTTCCGTTTAAAGAAATTTCCTATGAAACACAGAGGTTCAAATACAGTCTCTTTCAAGGCAAAGAAGTGGGGGAGTCTCCGTTTCTAAGTGAGAAATTCTCGTTTATAGGAGAGGGGTTTATGAAATTTCATTTTCGAATTTCCCTTTATTCTACCGATTTTTAGGCCCCTTGGAGTGTTTTGAGCCTAAACAAACCCCCGTGGTTTCGCCACTCAGGAAATACCGTACATGCATGCTACTAAATTCCCACTTTACGAAAAACATTCTATTTAATGAACTATTTCACCTCTAAATTAAAAGTATTGGATATAATTTGACGTAGATTAAAATTTTAAGAAAGGGTTAAAGAGGAACTCATGTTCTGTACATAGAAAATTTTTATGAAAAAATTAACAATTTATTTAAACAATTTGTATAAAGAAAATGGCAGCTTATATTATATATATACATGTTGACGATTATTGAGCTATATGAAATAAAAAATCAAGTTTTAAAAAACTACTGATTTCAAAAATTTTATTCAATTTTTAAAAGTAACTACAGATAATTGGATATGCTTACCATCAATGGCTATAATGTGGCGCAGACGAGGAGCAAAATTCAAATGATTCAAAAGTTATCAAGTTTTTTTTTCATATAACTCAATAATTGTCACCCTGTATATATATATATATATATATATATATATATATATATATATATATATATAGTGAAGCCTCTCTATGGCGGCTACTCATGGTTCCAAAAAAAAGTGGCCCTCTATAGGGGTGGCCGTTGAAAAGAGGTTATTTCCATAACATTGGCTCTATAGAGTTTTTAATCGGTCCTGAACAAAGTATGGCCGGCTAGAGAAGTTTCTCTCTCTCTCTCTCTCTATATATATATATATATATATAAAATGTGTTTTGGGCGTACCTGCGTGTGTTCTATAATTCATAAAATAATAATAAATACCCTGATATAAGAAATATGAGTTACCGGTTATCTGACTTATTGATTTTTCGAGATAAATCTTTTGTTATTTCTTAACTATTTTAGTTGTTACCCTTAAAGCATTCTTCATGTCAATAAACCTATTCATAACTACTGTGCTATTAGTGCAAGTGATGAAGCTATGAAGGCTCATTTATCATCACTTACTTTAGCTATCGATTATTTCAGTTTTATATACTTTAAGTAACTTACATGCATATATGTGAATACAACCCTAAGTATGCACGCATACAAATAAATAACCGAATATTTTATTCCATCGTTTACATTTCACATCTTCCATTTTATAGATTTTTTATTTACCTAGTACTGAAGATTCTGTTTGCTCATTTATTATCCTACGCTAAAAATTGTAAAATAAAAGAAATAAATCAATCTGAGTACTCTATCTTCTCGTGACCAATTTTTAAAAAAAATTTTCATTTTCCACCTGGAACAGAGAAAAATTCCAGCTTAACCTATTTTTTTCTTCCTCCGTCATTTGTTTCTCGAGTTTCTTCCAATCATATTGGAGGGTTTCCTCGGTCTGCCATTTTAAAGCATCATTTGAAAATTGCCCGGAACATGAAGAAGAGGCGGAAATAAGCTTTTTTCTCTCTCTCTCTTCCTTCTTGTTTCATTTAATCTGAAAGCTACAGAGTTCTTGCTCATCAGAAATGTCAAATGAAAGTTTCAATCTTGCAGACGATTCTTCTTTTTATTCCGCAATTTTTTTCCCCTCATTTAAGAGAAATGATTTCCCGAAATCTCTCTCGCATAATTATTATTTGCCAAAATATTGAATTTAGTTTTCATTCCATCAGTTGAAATTGGCCGCTTATTTCGAGTTATGCACTGTGTTGTCGGCGTCATTCAAATAATGCCCGATGAACAAACAGTGAGAAAATTCTGATAAAACTTAGGTAGGATAGAAGACTTTTTGTCAATGAAACCAGTATGTTTCATTTTTTTTTTCAGGCAAAGTGGGCTGCCTTTTTATTTCTGATATTCTGTTATAATAAAATCAGAAAATGATTCAAAATTTGTGACGTTCAGAATTTCTGTATAAAAGACCAATACATACATTAAGTTTTTTATTATGTATATATATATATATATATATATATATATATATATATATATATATATATATCTGTGGCTTGGTACAAGAAGTTCCTAAGTCAGTTTTTTCCAAGAGGACTTCATTTGCTTCTGTCTGTTTAAAAAAATATTACTTTCAATGTAAGAAGTACCCAAGTCTTAACAATGGTTTAGGAAACACTTTTAAAGCATCGAACAATATTTTTATGGATAATATTTTTTGGACCGATAAATATAATATCGGTATATTTTTATCGGTAATATCGGCTAATATTTTTTAAAGAGACATAAGCAAACAAAGTCATCTCGAAAAAACTGACTTCGGCACTTCTTGTATCATGCCACACACACACACACACACATATATATTTATTAATATTGATTTTACAATTAATATTTTATTTATTTAATAGACGGCAGTGATCCCTCTTTCTTTCATGTGTTTGTAAACCCTAATGTATATATTTTTTATATCTAGGTATAACAACACGTTTAGTAAAAAATGTTTGTAAATGAACAATGTGGAAAAAGGTTCTAGAAAAAATAAATCGGGAAGCTTATGGCATCAAGCTGTCATTGTCAGTATAGGTTAAAATTTCTTTAACACTAAACCCTTTCCATTAAACGTTCAATGGGGTACAACGGCGCTTTCAGAATCTTTTTATGAATGATATAAGTGGATTAATTGCGGATGATAAAAATCAATATTTGACCTTAAAAAGACGTTTGAAAGAATTATGGATACCGAAATTATCCGTCAAAGGGTCAGAGCCAATAACGAACTTGATAATAAGTTGAGCTTTTCCAAAGATTTACTCTTCACCTTCTTATACTATTCTTTAAACTAGCTCACAAAATTAAAAGCTTTCATACCATAGAAAAATAGGGAGCTTCATTTTTAAAAAAATTCTTTGAATGAATGGATAAAACAAATGTTGTTACGTTTTCCTAAACCAGGAATTTTACGGAAGAATGTGTCGAAACCTGTTAAGTAATGGAAAAAGGAAAAAAAGAGGTAAAGTTCACGAAAATGAAGTCATTTGTAAGATTCAAACTTTCATTTGACATTTTTGAAGAGAGAAAACTTTAGAGCTTTCAGATTAAATGAAATGAGAAGAAAAAAATAAATCCTTCTCCTGATGTTTCGGGCAATTTTCTAATGATGCCATTCTAAAAATGACAGACCATGAATACCCTTCGATGGGATTGAGAGAGTCACCCATTCCCAAACTTGAATAGTCACCAATTCCCAAAAATGAGAAAGCTAAAAAAATTTATAAATATATGTAATCATAAAAGTAGTACATTGCTAAAATGTTTAAGGCATAAACTTAATATTGAAAAACAAGGAGCTACGTTGAAAAGTGGACTGAAGAATAAGTATTATTTATCCAACACTCTTGGGTTTAGAATTTCCCATTATTTTGGCAGGGCACAGATGACCAGACCTTTGAAGGCTGAAAAATTCCATGAGCGGAATTGCGCAAAAATATTTCATGGCAACTTACAGTAATTCTACAAATGGTAATCTGCAACATCATCGGCATGTAAAAAAATCACAAATGAGGAATAGCTAAAAATCTGTTTGATACCTGAAAAACTGAGTCATAATCAGCTCCCTTCTGTCATTACCATGCAGATGAATAGGACTTTATTTCTTTGGCTGATAACTAAGTCCTTACAATGATAACCTAGTGTAGTATGCATAAATTATATGCCAGTTGAAGGTTTATAAAAAAAGGAATCAATCTATATTAAATCTTAATAATACAACACTTTTAATATCCCGAAATTTTGAACTGCTTGATTGAATCTCTCAAAACGTTTTTCAAATATATAAATTCCGACTGAATTAGGAAAGTGCACAATGTTCAAAAGGAAACCGACGGATTGAAGAAATCAATAAGCCTCTTAAATAGAATTCCATGAGCTTCTATTCGTGAAAAAAAAAATATTTAAACAAACAAATACGTGAAATGAACAATCAAGTCATTTTTGTTTAAAAGAGAGCGGTCATAATTTTTTTTCATATCTAATGTCTATAAAAGTCAACAGATTTCTCTTTTAGTTTTTTGATAAAATGTTTTCAAAAGACTCAAAATACCATCCATTTTCGAAACTTTTAATTGAATTTGAGTTATTAATATCGACAGATGTAGAGAAAAAGCAGTGTTTACAAAGAGTCAAATGAACAGGAGAACTGAGCTGTTGTATTGAAAATGAAGACCTTAATACGCTGATTTATAAAAAAATGTAAGTAAATGATTGAGGGAATTGAATAATAAAGAGGTATACATCATACATTGTAGGCTTCTTAAAAGTGAGTCAGGAGATTTGATAACTTAAAATATTAACGAAAAGACTCCCTTTTCTGTCAAAAAGTTTTCTAAATTTCTTATTCAGATGTGACTGATAAAACAGTAAAAGAAATCTAACTGAAAATGGGGATGTTCCAATGCCCCATTACACACCATAAAATAAGTGTTGCCTCATAGAAGGATGGACAGATGATTTTAACGAAACCTTTTGTTCTTAGGGACGCTATTCAGACAAATCAGTTAAATTAGTTAATTAGATAAGAAGGCGATAAAAGGAATCACCTATTAGGAGAAAGGAGAAAATCAGGAGAAAGAAAGACATAAAAAAAGAGGTTAAAAAGATTAAAAACTGAAATTTTAACGTAGGATTACATTCCTTCGTAACGGTCCTCCGGAAAGCAAAATTTCAGACGCTAAAACCGTCCGTCCGTACCTCGCGAGTTATAATTTTTGCAGTTCGCCAAACCCAGTCTATATCGCTTGGACAAGCAGTAAACAGTTGAACAGAAAAGTACCAAAATGCGTCAAAATTTTGACTCACACACACACACACACACACACACACACACATATATATATATATATATACATAACACATACATATACATACAAAAGATGGAAGCAACGATAAGTAATTCTACGTTAATAACTCGCGGTAATTTCGTTAGAAGAGACTACCTGACTTATTTTTGTCATACTTAGTCCCCCCCCCCCCATAGTGGTTGGTTGGTTAATTTGGAACACTATGGCCATGTTCTACAGAAGGTTAAGTAAATGCCATTCTTCCAATCTGAGAAACAAAAAGCTTACCCACCCTTCTTGGAATGGATCTATGTCTTTAGTTCTGGAATAAATCGCAATTCTTCTCCGTATTATTAAAATATGGGCAAATGTTATAAGTATAATGTTTGGATAAAATGTTTCCCCCTATGCAATATATAAAGCTTAATCCTTTTCCCATTCTTCAAAATATCAGTATTTCATTTTTTTTTCTTACAATAAAGCCTAATCCTCTGCAAATTTATTCATGTACTGTTGATGTTGCAATCGATGTTTCATGTCTGCAATTAAGGCCAGCCCTTCTTAAAAGAATTAGAAAACGACTTTCCGTTTCTGCAACAAAACCCAATCCTCTTTCATTTTATCAAAGTATTGATGTTTCATTCATACAATAAGCTTTATATCGATGTTTAACTTCTGCCTGTTTGTATCGATATTTAACTTTTGAAATAAAGTATTTTTCTCTTACAATTTATCAAAAATATTTCTCTTCTTCCGATCTTGCATATTTCCATCTCTGTTTGAATTTTACTTAAAAGCCGAGTTTGGGCAATTTCTGCATCACATGACAGTCATTAAAAGATTTTGATGAAACGTCATTTTTTGCTTTGTGTTAACTTTTTTCCCATTTCTCTTTAAAAAACTCATACAAAGAAAAGCGACATTAGAAATGCCTCTCGAATCTGTTGACATATTCTGCAATTTGTTACTCAGGGAATAATCTTTGCTTATACTTGAATATCATTGTGTTTGCCTTGATTTAAAAATGTGTTTAAAGAACTGATTTGCATCTTAAGACCTTTTGAAAATTTCCAACAGCTTTATATGTCTTTGATACATTTCTTTAAATTCTAATAAAAATTTGCGTGCTTTTTCAACACGATACTTTGCGAAATAAGATTATAATTAGATTACAGTAATTAAAAGCAAAATATTTAACAAAAATATTATAATTTTATTTATAATAATTCAGAACAAATATTTGATAAAAATGCTATTGTTTGATTCATAGTAATTTAAAGCGAAATATTTAACAAAAATAGTATAACTAAATACAATAAAACTTCTCTATGGCTGCCAGTCATGGTTCCGAAAATAGGTGGCTGTTTTGAGAGGTGGCCGTCGAAATGAGGTTTTTTTCACACATTGGCTCTATGAAGTATGTAACCAGTTCTGAACAATATATGGCTGTTTAGAGGGGTGGCCGTCGAAATGAGGTTTTTTTCACACATTGGCTCTATGAAGTATGTAACCAGTTCTGAACAATATATGGCTGTTTAGAGGGGTGGCTGGCATCACTATACTCCTATATAATTTAAAAATATAAATATTTTTATAACATTTCTGTTTTAATATAGGATTACGTTCCTCCATAACTGTCCTCCGTAAAGCAAAATTTCATACGCTAAAATCGTCCGTCGTCGCGAGTTATAATTTTGGCAACGCGCCGAACCCAGTCTGTATCGTTTGGGCAAGCAGTAAACAGTGAAACAGAAAAGTACCAAAATACGTCAAAATTTTTATATTATTTATATATAAAATGACCCGAATCGGGTCATCTCTTGAAGAAACACAATCGAGGCCGAAATTAAATGCGATTCCAATTCACAAAGAACAACTGAAGTTTATTCTATGAAAAGCAGCTACATGTTACTCGCATCGAAGCCAACCCGCGTCTCTCGTCCCGCGCGAATATAGAATTAGGTCAAAGAGGGGTTGCCAGGAATTGGCGGAGAGAGTTAGCATATGGAAAGGTGAAGTATCTCGCCAAGGTGTCAGAAGGTTACCACATATAGAAAGAAAGTTCAGATACGGGCGATTAAAGATTATTAATAATATTATATATATATATATATATATACAAAAGAGGGAAGCATCGATAAGTAATCCTACGTTAATAACCCGCAGTAGTTCCGTTAGAAGAGACTACCTTAAAATTTTTGCTGTTGATTACTTAAGTTTATTTGACCAATTTTTTTTTAGTAAATATATATCTATTTCTTATAATTGGGCTAAAAGAATGCTTTAATGTTTTCAGACCTTGATTTCTGGCAATTTTCAAAACATTAACTCTGTAGGTAATTTAATGAATATAAAGGAAAACTATTCTTTTGAAAGTACATGAAGAAAAAATAGCGGCTGCGTATGAAGCACTGCAAGAGATATTGCAGTGGCTCAAATCTGATGACATTTCCGCGAAAACAAAAATGGGAGCATAAGAATCGGAACTGAAATAATGGTGTAAACAGAAGCATCATCGATTTTCGATTACAACCGAGGTATAGCCCCACTTTTTTTATACATCTTTTATTATTGCTTATTTTTTTCTGTTGTTTAAAAACGGGGGTCGGGCCGATGTTGCTCGCTTTCTCTTCTGTATTTTTTCCCTTGGACATATGAGGTAGAAAGAAAATAAATGCCAAGTTTCCCACTCCATTTGTTTTAAAAGAAGATTTTAAAAATTTTCTTTAAAAATCATTTTGGATAGATGCTTCGGTACGCCGGCTCAAATCACTATTTAAGATTTGGCTCTGGTTGTAAGGCGGAAAAAAAAAATAGTTTTTCTTTTCATTTCCTTTTAGTTTGAAAGCTAATTTCTTGATCAATGAAAATTTGAAGTGAAAGTTGGAGTGCTGTTGTTTTTGTTGCAGGCGAGTTTTTTTGTTCTTGCGAGAGAAATTTCGGGGAGAAATATTTTATAATAGTTATTGATACATTTGTCAAAATCACTTTCAAAGGATGTTATTTGAACAGTCTTGAAAACTGATAATTTCCCCGCTTCGTTAACAGATAAAAGCTGCTATTATTTTTTATTTTAAGTTGCGAAACGAAAAATTGATTTTTATCTCATGCGCAAGAAAGCCATTTTTTTTTCTTTCATTTCTTTGAAGTACAACAATTAGGGTCTGCAACTGTACTTATCGTTCTGTTTTTAAGAGTATTTTTAAAGGATAAGTTACGAAGTAGATAATGGTGCGTTAAAAAATATTTAATCATCGTAACATTTTTCAATAAAGCTATCTGATTCATAATTAATTAAATTTTAAAGAACTAAGAATCCGTTTTTGAAATGTTCTCCCTAGAATCTTTTAGACTTGAGATATCATCATTTATTGGGAATTTTATTAAAATTATAAATACATTACATTTAAAATGGCATTTAAATTATTCAATTATACATCTTAAATGCAACAACAAAAAAATTCAACAGTTATTTATTCTGGATTCAATTTCCTGTTCATTAATTAATTTTTAATAAAAGTAGAAGAAAGTGCAATTCCTTCCTCTCTTAAACATTTCCAAATGATTCTTCTTGAATACATTTAGTTTATTACAAACGATTTAAAGTAAATGTGTTTTACATTTTTGATACAATATCCCGGTTTCTCCTACATATTTAATAATGTTTGTTAATTAATTGAAATTAATTATTACTGAGCATTTTATAGCGTTTAAATTTTTTTTTTCATCCATGAATTATTTCTACTTTATTGCAGTTTAATCAAAACATATTTAATGATTAAATTAATTACAATTAATTAATATACACGGAGGTGATTTATATAGTTAACTAACATCTTCACCTGTTTTCTTCAATTGAATTTTGTGATAACTCAAAACTTCACCTTTAAAATATTGCCGTTCTAAAGTAATTATCGTAAGTTTCATTGAACTGAATTTAGGGTGTAGTGCTGAACGAGCAGTATGCAATATTCCAATAAAGGTATTAAGAAACCAAATTTTTTTGGGGTTGTTAATCTATTATTACCGGATACAATTTAACGGGTATTTGGTTACGTCAAATCGTGTGTTGCTATTCAAATCAATGAATTATGTAAAACTATAATCCCAAGACTCAATAAATGTTTCAGACATCATTCAAAATGTATTATTTCCATCCATCTTCAGAACAAAATAATTAAAGAAGGTTTTTTAACGCCAAAGACAGGGTTTTGTAAAAAATTCTCTGTTTTGTTTGCATAAGTTTAGTAGCTAACTTTTATTATTCATATGTCGTTATTCGCCTTTTATTTTCTTTAATTGGTTTATTTCCACTGAATTAAGCTTAAGGAAACAGTTATCTAAAAATTAAAGTCTATGATGATCCATTTAACTCTTGCAACAGGCAATATTTTGCCATATATATTATAAATAATCTCTCGAAAGTAATAAATAACAAAGAAGTATTTTTTTTTCATGTTCTGTGTTCTATTTGCATGGCTTTTATCAGCACGCGAGGTGTTTTGTCTTCTGTCTTGTTATACTTATTGTAAATAATTACCACCTTTCTTTATAGGACACTCATTCATTTTCACTTGTTTCAGATAAATAAAACATTGTTATTTTGAAAAAATGGCTGTTAACTGATGATCAAGTTTACCGTTTGCAACAGTGTGACAGACGATATTTTTTAAACAAGACGAGAGAGTTTCATTTTTATTATTATTATTTAAATGTTTCATTCGACAAATGGGTGAGAAAAAAAATGACGTAACTCAACTCCAACGACACATTTGCGAATGTAAGAAAAAATAAATAAAGAAAAGAAAACGGCAAGGCTTGAAACCGAAATAACGGAATAAATAGTAAAATGATCGATTTTCGATTACAACCGAAGTTGCTATCTTTTTCACTTTTGTTTCGTTTTGTTTCTCTCTGTTATTTAGAATACAAGGGTCGAACCGAAGCTTATTGTATGTTATTATTATTTTTTATTTTCCTTTGAAACACAGGATAAAAAAATTACAACATAGCTTGCCACTTTTTCAATTTTGGCACACTTTTCAAAACTTCTTTCTTTTTTTCTTTTCCTTTCTGGTGAGTCTCTTTAATCCACAATTTTTTAATCCTAGTTTTTAAAAATTGTTACAAAAGGAAAGGAAGTGAAACACTGCGTATTTTTCTTTTTCTTTTTCTTTTTTTTGAATAATTTGAAAGCGTTTAAGTTTTGAGGAATAGAAATTTTTCTGAAATGATGCTTTCATTCAACAGAGTTTCGAAAAGAGATTTTATTGTGCGAATAAAAATTTAAAAAAAAAAAAGTAAAAATCCTCCGTTGTACTATCGAATCATCGATGCTTTTTTATACGAAATAATGAGTTGTATTTAAATCTAGCCTCTTTCTTATCAAAAGGAAGAGGCCTTATTTATTAAGTATTGATTTTTATTGTATCTGCGGTCTTTTATGTGCACAAAACTCAAATTTTTCACCTCATCAAAAGGAGAAATATTTAAGCGCCAGCGCTCGTAAACAACGCTTTTGATAAATCAGATGCGAGCAATCAGCGTGTATTTATTTTCATATTCCCAGAGAATCGCTGCATTCAGAGTCCAGTTCATTCAATGAGTCATTATTCAAATACTGAAAGAAGTACGGCTACTTTCGCAAAGCACCTTTTAATTCCTTTCAGGCTTATAAATATTCTTCCCAAATATTTGAATAAATTTCTCAGAAGAAATGTTTTAATATTTATTCAGTTTAAAAGAACTGTAAAAGAATTTAATAATGGATTAATTTTAAAAAAACATTCCCGAACCTATGTGGTTAATACACTACAATTCTGGGGGAAAATTCTAGGAGCGTCATCATTCTGGCTACGCTCATAAAACTTTTCAAAAAAAAAATAATAATAATAAAAAAAATGATTGCAAAGGTTAGAATATTAAATCATTTCTCTAAATTTCAGATCTGGAAATAACATGTTTGAATTATTTAAGAAAAGTTTTTATACCGAGTTCCGAATAAAAGTTTTGACTCCAGTCATGTGACTTTTTAAGCATATAAATAGAGTTCCCAGCAGTTACTCAAATAACTGTGTTGCAAGTTTCTAATAATAGCTCGCATATTTTTCACATATGCTTCGCAAACTTTGAACTTCAAAATAAGAAAACCATTCTCTAGCCGGCTACCCCTCAAAACGGGTACTTTTTTTCGGAACCATGATTGGCCGCCATAGAGAAGTTTCATTGTGCGTGTGTGTGTGTATACATATATAAATATAAACTTATATAAAAGTGCACCTATCATCCATTATAAAAAAACTAATCAATAGTTTATATATAGTAAGACGCTAAACATTGCTTTTCTCGGTGAATGAAGAAAAAACGCTGAGCTAACAATTGGTGATCAACAGATTGTGATTACTAATGGAATAAAGTTTAAGGATAAAATCTCTTCATCTAAAGTCCAGTCATAATCATTAACGGCAGGTTGTTCCGAAATATGGGATCGTTAAGATAAATACACTTTGGCACTGGACAATTCTTCAAAAAAGGGAAATTAAGAAAAAGAAACCTTTTTCATTTCAGTTTCTAACAGCTATTTTCAATGTGTCGTTTGTGGAAGCAGTGCTTCTGTATTACCTGAAATGATACTCCATGCATCATTGATTGTGAGAGAACTTCTTAACTGTAACTTGACCTCTTGTGCCGAGTGATTGAGCGTGCTCCGAAAGAGTGACCCTTGCTTAATAGTTCCTCTTTTCATCATTCTTTGAAGAATTGTCCTGTGCCGAGATCACACCTTTCGGAAACACTTCGTTTAATGATTAATGTCTGTGGCTTTGGTAGAGATATGTTACATATAAAGTTTATTCTACTCGTATTCTTAATTTGGTTTTTCTTACAAGTTTTAGTTTCCAGTTTCGGTCAATTTGACATTTTACTTCTTTCGTTGGACGGTGCTGCCATGTATTATGGACGCTCTTATAGGGGCCGTTCAAGTATTATATTAGCACATTTTTAGTCATTTTAGACTTCCTCCCTCTGCTTGTAAACAAAAAAAAAAAAAAATTCAAGTAGTCTCTTCCAACGAAACTACTGCGGGTTATTAACGTAGGATTACTTATCGTTGCTTACCTCTTTTGTATGTATATATGTATCTATATATATGTACGTATATATATATATATATATATATATATATATATATATATATATATATACATATATGTAAGTCAAAATTTTGACGCATCTTGGTACTTTTCTGTTTAACTTCTCCAAGCGATACACTGGGTTTGGCACGCTGCCAAAATTATAACTCGCGAGGACGGTTTTAGCGTCTGAAATTCTCCTTTCCGGAGGACCGTTATGGAGGAATGTAATCCTACGTTAAAATAAGGAAATGTCGGACCCCTCCCATTTGCTTACGCAAGATTTGGCAAATTTCTTGTCATTATTTCGTAACGATTTTTTTTTAAAAATTCATTGTACATTTTTAAGAAAATGTGTACGCACATACATGGAATAATAAATGAAAACAGTCAGAATGACACCAACGTTGTAAATGTTTTATCAATTCTTTGCAAGGGAATGCAAAAGTGAGTATTGTCGTGATAAGTTAAAAGGCCCTAACTCCAACTTTTTTCTAAATGCCTTTTTGTAGCGTTCTCGAATCGGTCTAAACGAATGCATCTTTTTCTGACATTAGTAAGCCCTAAATCCAATTCAGTGATGAGTTATATTGAAATTTATATTGGCTAACTCCAGTTTGAGATCGTTTTCGATAAAAGAAGGTGCTACTTAACAAACAAGTAACAGTTGGAGTTAGGGCCTTTTAACTTATCAGGGCAGAGATACTTACCCCCGATGGAAGGGAAGTGGTCAGTTCCCCCTTGTCAGCGAAGCTGAACCCCTCCCTCCCACTTACGTAATACTTGAACGGCCTCATAATAGAGCTCTATTCTTACCGTGTTGATATTATAAGAATGTATTTCAATGACATTTTCATCTTCAATTAAAACAAACTCACGAATCAGTCTTTTACACTGTATATGGATATTAGCGTGTTAGTGTCCTTCCCCTGCGTTGCTTGACAAACATTATAAATGCAGCCAGTTCTCAGTTTGAATAACCGCTACTTCTCGTGGTGGATGTTAATAATAACTCATCAGTTTTATATACATCAAATTTATGCTTAATTTATGCTCTGGTAAACAACAGCTGTATCACTTCAAGTAATGACATCAAAAGTCCGGAAAAATTTTCACATATTCCGGGTATACCTGTTATTCGATAAACCAATTTTTTTTCTAGAGCTATGGAATTTATCCTATAAAAATATTCATGGGAAAAAAACACACGCTTGGAACATTTTAAATTAAATTTATAGCGTGTTATTTTAAATTACTTAAATGTCAGTCGATGAAAATTTTTTCACTCTTAGCAAAAAATTTCAAATTTAAATCTTGGTTCCTTTTAAACTAGTAATGTAGCAAAATTTCAAATGAATGCATTTAAATTCGAAAAATAGTTTTCCCAAGTCCGCTGTCTTCTCCAACCACACCATCCATGTCCAGTTGAATCTGCAGTCTCCAACACACCCACTTCAAATAGCAGAAAGTGAATATTTAATAATAAAAAAAAAATTTCTGTATTCCATATCTCGCTGCTTTTCATGATCGATGTTAATAACTCATCAGTTTTATATACATCAAATTTATGCTTAATTTATGCTCTGGAAAACAACAGCTGTATCACTTCAAGTGTAAGAAATTACATCAAAAGTCCGAGCAAATTTTCACATATTCTGGGTATACCTATTATTCGATAAACCAATTTTTTTTAGAGCTATGGAATTTATCCTATAAAAAAATTCATGGAAAAAAAAACGCTTGGAACATTTTTAATTAAATTTATGGCGTGTTATTTTAAATTCCTAAAATCTGAGTCGATGAATTTTTTTTTTTCACTCTTTGCAAAAAATTTCAAATTTAGATCATTCCTTAAACTAGTAATGAAGCAAAGTTTCGAATGAATGCATTTAAATTCGAAAAATAGTTTTCCAAGTCCGCCGTTTTCTCCAACCATTCCATTCAAGTCCAGTTCAATCTGCAGTCTCCAAACACACCCACTTCAAAGAGCAAAAAGTGAATATTTAATAATAAAAAAGAATATTCTGTAGACAAAGAATGAGGAGAAGGTTCTTCCTTTGTTTTAAGATTTTCATTTTGAATTTTAACTTCATCCCAAAAAAATATGGAAATGATGGTGGAAAAAAAATGAAAGTAAAAAGATTCGGCCAGATGTTTTAGAACATGTCATGGGCGGGTGCCCCAGTTTTCTACGTCTTCTAACTTTTTTTTTTTTTTTTTTTTTGCAGAGCAACTACTCAAGACTTTGGGAAAAAGTATACCTTACCTGGAAATACGCCGGGTATACGATATCGAAAAAATGTAATGAAAATTACCGTTTATGCGCGTACGTTGAAAGAAAAAAGGAACTTTTTCCGAGGACGGTATACACACTTTTTTGAAAGAATTCGGCCCTATAATTGACATTTTTCATCGCGGCGTCTTCATCAGGGAAAGAATAAAAATATAAAATGAAGGTGAAATAAAATTTAAAAAAAGTACTGCGAGCAAGGAACGTTTATTTAAAAAAAAAGAGTGCACACAAAAAGTACCGGGAGCTGATGAGTTCGCGGAAATAATCGATAATCGATATTTCCCGAGCATTTATATCACTAATTAAATCACAAATCTTAAAAGAGAGAAAGAGTGTAACAATGGAGCGAAAAAAAATTCATTTCAGTCGTAACGGGACAGAGAAATGGAAGCGGAATAGATTCATAAAGATTTGGAAGTCCTAACATCGATGAAAAATATTTATTCAACTATTTTTTTCTATACTCTTTCACACTGAGACAGTGGTATAGTAATACATGAGTTTAAATGGAGAAATAATTCAATTTTCCCGGGGAAATTTTTCAACTATCATAAATGAATAGTTAAAAAACATTTTTGTATATTGAGAGATGGAAAATTTTAATTTTTGTGTTTTTAAAACTTCACGTTTTAGTTAAAACTTTCTCTGGGATTTCCAAATTTATTTGCGAACTGTTTCTTTTGTGTCCATTCAATGATCGTGACTATTAAAACATTAAACTCACGATTATCGTGGCTAATTCGTTTCCACGGACATACGAAATGCATATCTTATAAAAAAAGAAGAAGAATGACCATTACTTTTAAATACTCCTTTGAACGGGGTTTATTTAAAATAGTTACACAGTGTTTCAGTGTTTTATCTGTAAGATTTCTTTATTCAACGATTATGCATGAAATGTTGATTTTTATCAGACAAGTTTTTATTTTATTTCTTCTATGTTTTGGCAATGATCTCGATTCATCATGGATTCTGCGTTGTGTTATAAAATAAAATCAATTCTTGTCACAAAAACGTATCTCTAATATTAATCTGTCATGAAACGGGCTCATTCGAGACGTAAATCTTCCTTTACATCACAATACACCGCCATTAATTAGAAATTTTCAACAGGCGCATAAATTCACAATTCAGAACGCATTCATTTTGAAATAAAATCACTTTAACCCTTTGTTACCATAATTTCGAAATAATTTTCATCGAATGAACAACACTAATTACATAATGTGCTCAGGGCAGACATGCGGACGTAAAGGGTTCAAATAGAAACGAAATCCACAAACAAACTGACTTTTTTTCTTTCCTGAAACGATCTTAAAATACCTCAACATCTGCGTCTAAGTCACTTTTTCCCAGGGGTGATATTCCGAATGAACCGCTGATAATCATCAGAGGCAAAATGTCTTGTATCAATAGGGCGGATAGAGGACATCTTTAGTGTGAAGAAACGCATTTTGCTTTTCGTTAAGCTCAAATTAAAACTGCTGAAATATTTCGGTGATTACAACAAGCTAACGAGGAATTCCGCAGATAGTTAAATGTTTTATTATAAAATATTTCATACAATATTTTTTACGGCAGGTCTGATGTGACCGTTTCTTTCTGATTAAAAAGATGTGAAAGTCAATACTGACTTTGAACATTCTTATAACGTTCCTCAAGTATAAAACATTTTCCGCCATTATGGATTTTTTTTTTGAGTTTATATAAACGTAATTATTTATTCTTGGAAATAACTTTCTAAGCCGTCATTTCTTATGGCTGAAAGTAAAACATGCTTAGCTGAGGAACCAAATATTTATTTCGGAAAATTGATTCATAAATGTAACATTGTAAGAGTGAAAAATCAGCGTTTTCCGGCCAGAAAATTTTATTTCTGACCTAAAAGGAAATTCCATCTTAGAAAGTCCCTGAAGGGCAGTTAAGAGCCTCTTAATGACAGATTTCTAAGGAACGAAGAGTTTGGATCAAACACACATTTTGTAGAACCCAAACTTTGAACGAAGTATGAAGGAAAATTAACCCGCATATTGTGAAATAAATTTCTATGTAAGGATATTTTTGTTTTTTGATGTTGAAGAGTTCTGTAGGATTCATTGAAAATACAGTATGTAATTTCGTAAACAATCTTCATGGTGGCAAGTTTGTGTTTCTATAATTAATTTTTATTTCTTTACAGTTCTTGTGTATTTTTACGGAATGAATGTAACGTTTGTTGTAGGATCAGCTTTGTTTCGCAAACCCATTTTCATTTAAATTTCTTTGAGTAATTGATGTGCCATTACGCTATAAATAATAGTAAAGTTTTTGAAGAATTTTCCCCCTGTTTATTATACTGAGCTTAAACATCTCAGTCGAATAAAATATTAAATGCCATTTAAATTAATTTATATTGAGTGAATTTTGTCTTTAATGAAACGATGGGATTCCTCCATTAGAAAAGTGGTTCAACTGCTTTGACGTGATGTATTCAAAACTGTATCCGTGATTAAATTTAGATGTTTATTCTGCAGCTTTCGTTCCTTTTGCATTTTCAGCATTTGCAGTGAACCAGTTCTCCCTTAATTGCGATTTTATAAAATTTCTAGTGTTACAAACACAAACGTATGTATTTCAGTAAGATGAAATCACAGTTGTTTTTGTTTTTATTTTTCCTGTATAACAAAGTTATCATTTAGTGGTAAAATGAAACATTTATTCTTCTAATTTTTCTTTAATTTTACTGCGCGTCATGTGTTTTTTATGGTCGGAAAAATTCTGAAAAAAAAATCTTTTTAATTAATAGAATTTTTTTTAAATCCTACTATGTCTTATAGTTGACACTTTATTGAAAATACTGATCAGTTTTCAAAAATATAATGTCAAATATATCTGCTAGTATAAAGCAGAGCTTTTAGGCATAAATTACTTTCCTTTGAATTTGATTATTTATAATACAAAGTATATTTAACACTCATTTTATGTTCATTACTTTTTACCGAATGAACCAGTTAACTCTAAAAAAACATTTTTAAAAAAAATTCCAGACGTGAAAATTTATCTCGCAAAAGTGATTAGGCGCCATCGAGTAACAATTAAAATCGTTTTAGAAAGATAAAGAATGTCATTATAAGTTTCTATTTAGGATTCAAAACAAGTTTTACTGTTTCAAATAGCCTGCTTTCATCATCCAATTAAGTTTGCTTCTTGAATTTTCTGCCCATTTGGGTTCTCTGTAACTGTAGCTGATTCACGAGATAGGTGATAGCATTAGAAATTTGGTCAGTTATTTCTGATTGCAGCGGAGAAAATGTGTTTGGGGGTTGCTCTGGAATGTTAGATACCATTTCATTCGAAGATTTAAAATGAATAGTGGTTGTTTAGCTTAAAATGAAGTCAAGAATTCGAAAACAGGGTTCTTATAAACAATTAAAGTCTTTGTTTTAAGAGGAACAGAATAAACTCGTGCCAGTTTTTAGAAAATAAAAAGAAACTAAGCAAATTTGTATAAAGGACAAAAGCGAGAGAGATGCGCGAAAGATTTTTTATTTTTATTTTAAAGTTTTATTTGATGGTATAAGTTCGATATCGGTTTTCTGAGATTATTTTTGATTTTGAGAAATGCAGTTTCGTTTTCAATCAATTTATATTTTATCATTTTGATAAAAAAAAATCTACAAAAAGCTTTTAAAGTGTTTAAATTAAAATGTGAAATGTAGGAAAAGGTGACTTTTTATTATTTTTCGATGGTGTTTAACCACTTGTGAAACGCTGCCATTGTTTGAATGTTTAATAATCAGCACTGAGCACTTTACAAAATATTATCATTCTTTGTTACCCTTTGTAAGGTTTACATAAGATTCGATTCACAAGAATCGAACTTTTAAGTGAATAAGTTAAAGAAGCCGCTTGAGATATGCTAATTTCAAGGCATACACGGTTGGTATAAATACCAAGCAGCTAGATGAAAGAGACGAAGTGTTGAGGAAACGAAGTGAAAGGAAGTGTTGAGGGAGGAGCTAGGTTGATGCTAACCTACGCGAGTTCTTGTTAGGCCCAAAGTTTACGTGGCAGCACTGCTGGTTGACTTTCAAGTATTGTGAGTATTGCAAACTGTATTTTCTTGCAAAGTATCTACACGGGAATAATATCCCTTGCATGAATGTTATATATACTCGTACTAGTAGTACGCTGTAGTTATGTTGAAAAGTATGTTTATGTGCAAAGCTTAAATAAATATTTTAATTAATTTAGAACTGTGTTTGAATCTACTTCATGAGAGTGCCACTTCAAATTATATACACCCAAGTTAGGATAGAAGTAGCGTAAATCTCTATACCTTGTCACGGTATCGCCTTGTATCTTTCATTTAAACTTCAACTGCATGCTTCGCAATATCTCCATATTCGAAGATGACATAACATTCGAAAATAAACAGAAAAATTAAATGAGAAATAGATCAGAATTCCTGTAGCTATTGACTTCTCGGGTATTTTTGTTGAATTTGCTGCATAAATTTCATAATGTACTATTCGGTAAATTTTTATACAAAAGGGAAAAATGTCGTCAATGAAGCTAATTGTCGTAAAAAAAAGTTTCAACTTTCAATGGAACACATAAGTTTAGCATTTGGCATTTAATTTTGTAGCTCACATATTAATTAATGTAATAAGTTTAAAATTGGATGTCATGTTTCGAACGGTATTAAAATAAAAATTTCACGGAAAACACAATATCTTCGACATATATATCTGCCTAAACATAGTATTGGTAATATAAATTATTAGTTTAAACAGAAATTATATTAATTTGTTGATTGATCTCCCTTCTAAAACGATGGCCAACTGGCAAAAAATATTCTGATTTCATAAGGTATGAATGATTATAAGACAAAAACAGATCATAAGAACAAACTGTTAAAAATTTTATAAGATCAGGAAATTACTTACTATTGTTTGAAGATTAATATCTATGTATATAAAACGCGTAGGTATGCGGCACAAAAATCGACGGTATTTCTATACTCCGAATGGCAACGGCTGCAACTACCAGATGTAAGCATTAGCGGCCGTCCGCAATTTGCAACATGGATGTTGCAACAATTGTCAACATGGATTTACGCACTGAAATCAAAAATGCTCGAAAGCGAGCTGCACGATCAAGTGAAAATTGGGAACAGTCTCAAGAAAGAAAACGAAGAAGAAATAATTCATTTAGAGAGAGCATAATTGATCGCGAGGTTAGGCTTAATCGTCGCCGGCATGTCAACCGACAGCCAGTAATTGCTAATTTTCTACACTTTTTTCAGTACTTGCTGAATTTTTACTCCATTTTATAAGTGAAGAAATTTCCCCAACAATTTATTATTTGATATGATTAAGCGTAGATATCTGCATTGTGAACAATAGTACATACAGAGAGTGATGTAATCCACACTATATTTTAGTACTTGCTGAATTTTTTACTCCTCTTTTTAAGTGAAAAAATTTTCCCCAACAATTTCTTATTTGGTGTAATAGTAATAAAGTGTAGATATCTTAATTATGAAAAATAGTACATTCATAGAGAAATGCTATTTTTAAAATCATTGGTGTTGGGTTTCTCAGTCTTATCTTTAACTCTGTTCTGAAATAATGGAAATTCTCATTTTCTAATCACGATGTTTTAAAATCAACCTTATAGAGAATACCCTTTAACAACGTATATTTATGATGACAGGTAATGGTAACGTTCCTTACATACGGTACTTTCAGTTGAGTTGTTTTGCAAAAGAAAATATAAAACGAAAAGCGACCATGCTGGTCGCGCAGCGGCTAGTAATAGGGAAATTTTGTATAATGATCTCTAAATTGTTTGCTGCTGTGATACACTGATATAACTTTTAAAAACTACATACAAAACAAAAACCGTAGACTCGTTTTCATGGGCTGGTAAATTTTTTTCCGTTAGATTCTCAACTCTATTTGTAGACTGCTAAATCCTCATTTGGAGTCCCTTGGACGTACCAACAAAAACCTTTCATTTATTCACTTACAGTCTTTACTACCCCTATTTACTGCCATTAATTATTTAATTATATTTTTTGGAAGAGTATTTGCTTCGTTTCTTTTAAACAACTGTTCCGCGCATGTTAAAGTGTGAAGGGTGAAAACGTCGTTTCTATTCTGAACACGACTGAACTCTTCATCGGAAATGGATGTAACCACCTGTCACAATGCGAGCACCAGTTCACCACCTAACATCGACGCATCTTTAGAAACATCATTTAATTCCTCTCTTCGAATGGGAATTTTTCAAAAAACATCGCGGAGCATTGTTGTATTTGTCTCCGAAAGAAAAAAGAATAAGTGAACAATAACATTGAGCTCTTTTCTTAGCGTTCGAAATTCCTCGAGCAATTTCTTTTAAGAAATCGTCCCCCGGGGAGAATCAAGATTTTAACTGCAACCGCTTTGAAAATGGGTACGCACAAAAAAGCTTTAAAAAAATGATCACATCACCGACGCCATTTTATGTTGCACGGACTTTCATATTTACAGCCTTTGATGTTACGTTTCTATATCATTTGTTTTTTTACAAAACAGGGTAAGTTTTAATTTCAAGTAGATGTTTGTTTGGACGGAGATATTCAATTGAACTATCCACTTTCCTTCAATGTCAGTTTGGTTTCCTCTATATTAATTAAGATGGTTAATACTCTTTTGAAATACCATTTAGATAAAATTAAAATTATGTCACAGACATTATTCCTAGCCCCCCTACCCCAACATGTTCTTACGTCGAGTTATTTTTATAAACCATTAAATAGGAGTTTAGAGTAATAATGCTTATCTATTTTCCTATTTTACTTAAATTCCTTTTTACCTTTATTTTTAACGTGCGGGAACCAACTATCTAATTATTTATTTATTTTCATAAAGGGTACATAATTTACGGGAGAAAGCACAAAGTGTTTAGGGTGAAGATAAGAATAATCCTTGGAGGGTTGAGGTTTGACTGACTTTTTTTTAAACTGTAATTAAAAAAAAAAAAAAACTGTTCTTTGTGCGATTTTATCGTGAAATTTAGCTCATCCTTTATCTATCATGGTTAACGGTAAGCGTCCAGCAAGTGAAAAGAGTAGGAGTGGTGAAAAGGTTATCTCTACAAATTTATATAAATATATATACAGTCGAACCCCGTTATAACGAACTTCAAGGGACCAAAGGTTTTGTTCACTTTATCCGGTGGTTCGCTATATCCATTGAGAAAAATGCTAGAGTTCACAAAATGTATAATTCATTAGTTGCAATGTGTATTCAATAATGATGTATTAAAAATGATAAAATCTACTAAAAATTATCATTAATGAATTAAATCGACTAAAATCGATTACATTAAACTGACACAATTCTTATTAAATTACGTACAATAGAAAAACGGCGGGACCAAAATTTTCGTTCGTTATATCCGTGAGTTCGTTATATAACGAACGGGTTCCATATAGCGGGGTTCGACTGTATATATATATATACATACATAATCTAAATATTAGAATTCTTGAAAAAAAAATAATTATGTAAACAGAAATATTGGACTCTGTTCTCTCGCTTTAGGATCTGAAACCCACATTAAATATAAATGATTAAATGTAAAAGGATTAAACATAAATGTATCATTAGACTATCAACCCAACACTTTTGATCAATTACGCAGAAAACAGAAACTCCATTAACTAAATATCATCAACAGTAGCCATTACATTGAATAATTGAATTAAAAGCACTAGCTTGCTTTAGAAATGTCGCAGAATCTATGTGAATATCCTTGTGTCCAGACACTGTGCAATACAAATAAATTAGAAGATGAGTTTGCAAACAAGGTTGATGCTAATTAATTAATGGAAAGCTCTTGATATAAACAAAGGAGCGAGAAGATTCTAGGAGAAGGCACCATATGTATATATATATATATATGTATATATATATATATATATATATATATATATATATATATATATATATATATATATATATATATATATATATATTTATTTATTTATTTATATATATATATATATATATATATTTATTTATATATATATATATATATATATATATTATTTATTTATTTATTTATTTATTTATATATATATATATATATATATATATATATAGAGAGAGAGAGAGAGAGAGTCCGTCCAAATATAAAAGCCCTAGATTGCTTTAAAAATGTTACAGAACTTACGTGAATATCCTTGTGTCTGTACACTGTGCTGTAGAAATAGATTAGAAGATGAGTTTGGAAACCAGTTTGTTGCTAATCAATTGGTGGAAAGCTCTTGATACAATTATTGCTCTTGATACAATTACAATTGGTGGAAAGCTCTTGATTTCTGGAATGCGCACACCTCAGATGGTAATTTTGTTTAGGTCAATGTTTCTTAAGGGTATACAAAATGTTAAACCCGTGTAACAAAGGGTTAAGTTAGATTCCGACCTTTATTTTATTTAACAATATTGCATACAGCGCCATCCCCCCCCCCCGGTGGTGAGTTTTTTTTGGGGGGGGGCGGGGGAAAGAAATTCTCATGACCTCCTTTAAACTATTACCAAGTTTGATAACATTTGATCCAGTAGTTTTCCTTTTATGACCATTTCAAAGTGTTAATTATAATTACTTCAATTATAACCATCCTGTAGGTTAGAAGATGAGTTTGGAAACCAGGCTGTTTCCACTAAATAAATAGTAAGCTTTTTATACAAACGAAGGAGCGAGCAAATTACGGGAGAAAGCACAAAGTGTTTGGGGAGAAGATAAGAATAATCCTTAGAGGGTTGGGGCTTGACTAATTTTTTTTAAACTAAATTTTTTTTAAACTGTTCTTTGTGTGATTTTTATCGTGACATATTTAGCCCATCCTTTATCTATCGTGGTTAACACAAAGCGTCGGGCAAGTGATAGAGTGTGGCAGTGGTGAAAAGCGGCAATGGAAACAAAGGTAGCGTTTATGAAGAAGTTAGAGAGTGGTGCAAAAAATGGTGAGATATATTTTTTAAAAATGGTAACATGTAAAATACAATACTGTACAGTGTATTAGGTTTTAGAAGGAAAAAACGTACAGTATTTTATTGACTTTACAGTCTGTCATATTTAAATGGAGGCGAAGAGTACAGTCATTTGAAAATGACGTTCAATAACGACTTCCGAACCATTCAAGATGCGAACGGGCGTCTGGAACGTGACTCGTTCGTAAGTAGGGTAGTGTCTGCATAGTGTAATGTGTGTGTGTTTTAGGAAAAGTAAAGAGGAGTCTTTATCCCGGAAAATGAGTGCAATCCAATATAAATAAATATAAGGAAGATAAATATGTGCAGTTTCGTCATTCATGCCTATGAAAAAATGTATTATTTATCCATTAATTTTAAGCGCGTTAAAAGCGCTCTGCTGCAAGCTTAACTATTATTTCTGTTTTTAAAAGGAATCTTTAAAAATTACTTATTTGGAGAACTGAAAATAATTATCCATATAAAATCAAAATGAAGTTAAATAATAATTAAAATTAAAAATTTCGATCCTGCTCAAGTTTAAGCCTTTAATATTTATTTAGCAAAATTATTCACTCATTAAATATAATACCAGTGAAAATGACGGAAAAAAGTGAACACAGAAGATTATGTCGGACAAAGTGACTCGTATTATCAAATATTTGTTTTCAGTGAATTGAATAAAAATAACTTCTAGCAGTTCAATAAGAATGGAAAATCTAGCATTTTATCAAATAAATGTAGTCAGTGAAAAAAGTTAATATAGTTATTAAAAATTTATTATAAATGAAAATTATGATTTCTTTTCCATTTTCATTATGGTTAAATTTTCTTTTTATGTCTGGTTTTACAATCTCCTGACCAAACCTTACCAAACTCGGCAGTGTGGAAATTTCCATTAAGGTATTCAATAAAACGGATTTTTTTTTGTGATCTTTATCTTACCCTGTTAAACTCTTACTGTATGTAAACATGTTTAAACATCTAACGGAACTTGAGCAACATAAAAATCATAACAGCGACTTCAGTAATTATCAAAAATGAATATTTGATGTAATTTTTGTTAGCATACAACGAGGCAGATTTATAGGAGGTGTTTTTTTCTCTTCTTCTACTGATGCTCTTTTAAAATGCAATTAAATATCTTAATTAAAGTTTTCTGAAATCTTTTCATTTTGGTTTTAAGAAAAAATTAATTTCAGTACGCAATACCGAAGATATCCGGACGGTCTTTTTGTAATAAGTAAAAATCTGAGTTGCCTCTATGCATATTAATCTAGGTATACACTCAGTAGAACAAACTAATGTAATATAACACAGTATAAAAAGCAATCTTTCAAATCGCCAGTGTATTGGTCAAAGTTATTACATGAACGTTGTTATGCTTGGTTTATGATGCTTTAAGGGAAAGTGCATTTATACATCGCATAAAAAAAGCTAAATACAGTGAAACTTGTTTTTGTGTGGTAAATAGGGACCGCACAAAAAAAAAATATTCAGAAACTTCATAAATAGCTATAACATATATTTTTTCACAACATATTAAAGAAAAAAAAATTGTGCGCTGGAGAGGGACCACATAAAAAAATCTTTACAATAGCGAGAAAGTGCTTTCCAAACAAAATAAATAATTAAATTACACATGGAAGCATTCGTAAGGTATACATAAGATTCGATTCACAAGAATCGAACTTTTGAGTGAATAAATTAAAGAAGCTGCTTGAGATATGCTAATTTCGGCATACCCACTTGGTATAAATACCATGCAGCTTGATTAGAAAGAAGAGGTTGTTAAAGTTGATAGATAAGCGAGAGAGAGCTACGAGGTAAGCAGCTCCAGGTGCTATCCTGCGCTAGTTCTTAAGGGGCCCAAAGTTTACGTAGCAGAACTGCTGGTTTGACTCTCTAGGTTGTGAGTATTGCAAAGTGTATTTTTATTGAATGCTAATATATATTCCGTACAAGTAGTACGTATGCTTATTGCTGTAAAAGCAAATTCTATATGTACAACGAATTCAAAAAACCTTGTATCATGTATAAACTGTGTTTGTATCAAATTGATTTAGAGTCCCACTTCAAATTATATACACCCAAGTCTGGGTAGAAGTGAGCTATTCTCTATACATTTTTAAAAATTTTAATTTCTCATTTTAAACACGGAGAAATATTCAAAATGTACATAATTCGATACTACTCGTCGTAGTTCAAAACGCGCATATTCTTGTGATGAACTGGTTCATAATCGCTCTCCTTACCTGAAGATATTAGATTTGATTTGTCTTTTGTTACCATGTAGTCGGTGATAAGTTTTTGCGACGACGGTCGTTTGATCAGCTCCCTGTAAACATTGCGATAGCCAGATATACACGATCGAAGCTCTTTTTGGGATTTTCAAACTTCTTTCGGAATTGCTATCTATTTTAAGAAATGCTTTTCCAATTTGCTGCAAAGTTGTACCAAAATAATATCAATAACTAATATTGATACATATTCATATACCGCATAAAAAAATCGAACAAAAAAAATCGTATTAAAAAAGACCTCACAAAAACAGGTTTGACTGTAGTCAAACCGTGGGATAGTTTAAAAACAATAAGGCACTAAATGAAATGCATTTTAATGTTTCCATAAGTAAACACAATTATGAACAACCGTATTCCTTAATCATAGAAAAAGATAAAGTTTCGTCTCTGTGCAACAAAGTGTCATGGGTCCATATGAAAAAATTCATGATTAAGATAATTTGTCAAATGGAAAAAAAAATGAAGGTGTAAAAATTATCCAACACAGTAAAAATGTTTGGAAAAATGAACATACTTTTTTAGTTTAATGAAACATCCATTTTTCAAGTAATTTTATCGAACTGAAGAATGGGAGGTTTGATTGAACCTAGACGACGTAAGGTTTGCCTTTCATGACAGAGTTCATCTTAAGCAGCAACAAAATGGCGGTTGATACGATGTTCCGCATTCATTAAAGAGTTTTATTGACGGCTAATGTGATGTATCAATATGGCGGACAAAATTGTGGAAGGAGAAAATTTAAAAAGGCTTTGGGACGTTCGATGAATATTGCATTTTTTCGTCTTTTTTTTTATCGGTCTTTTTTAATTTCGTTGAAACATTATCGTTCTTGTTTAACCCCAAGCGAATTTAATTTTTCTTGTCCCCTTAATATGATTGTCATTTATAAGCAAAGGAGAGAAAAGCAATCCTAGAATGTCGCTTCGGGGAAATGATATTAGTTTGAGGGCCGCGTTATTGAAGAAGTGCTCGAAAATTTCATTTACATGGATTTTGTTTAGCTTCTTTATTCTCAAAGAGTTTTTATTCATAATTTCTGATAAGTAAGTTTTATATCAGGTTGTGCATTTTTTTTTCTCTTTCTCTTCGACTGGTGTCGTTAAGACTTACTGTACGAAATTTGTTTGACAGTTAGCCCCTAAAAATAGTGAGTCATTAAATTTTTAATTCCTTTATAATTATCTGGTTAATACGATTTCATTGGATTCGTATTTGGAGACGTAGTAACGTGTATGAAGAATAAGAGAATGGAGTTGTGTGTAACATTTATGTAAATAGTCCAGAATGCAGTAGAAATTTATTTTAAACTTATATTTTAAGACTATGAAAATTCTTAAGTATTGTCGATTATGATAACTAAAGGGCAAGGGGCATTAGCATGTTTGTTTATTGTCTATGTTGAACATGGGTGTTTGTACTCGCTAAAATTGACACAAAATTGTAAGACCAGTGATTTGGTTAGCCTTCGTTTGCTAAAACATCACCCTATCATCAAATCAGATCAACCAACAAACTAAATGTGAATAGAGTTAACCGCTCTAAATTTAGTGTTTCTCTGTTACAGACGACAAAAGGGTCTCAATTCCATTTTCGAAGGCAAAACCAGAAGAATCAGAGCGAGAGAACATCTTCCCAGTGAACTCTAGGTAGCCATTTGCTTACCATTTGCTAGCCATTTGGCTGTAGTTTTGATAGCTGCATGCGACATGCTAGGTCATATAAAAATTTTCCATTGTTAGACTTCGTATAAATATCAGCCAAATACTGTGAACAGAATTCGAGAAATATCGCAAAGTAAATTATATTTGTCAAGAATGGACTCATTTCCATTAAAAAAAATTTTTTTTTACAAAGGCGTGACGTCACTTAACGCATTTTGGTCTCTGGTAGTTGGAATTTTTTAGTTGTACAAATAGCACATCTTTCAAGTGTCAGAACTTCCTGGAAGCTCTCTCACTGACGCTGCACCAGTGGGCACGTTAGTTCCTGCTCAATAATTGTCGAAGAAGCGCAGAGTAGATTTCTCTAGTCCTCTAATCTGTGCGTAAAATAATAGTAAGACCTTTAAATTTTCGATAAGCTGCTTGCTCGAACTTTCGTTATTCTATATTCTGAGCCTTAAGTAAGTGGCGCTTAATGTCAAAAAATGGCGATACTGGTTCACTTGGCACGGCGTTTGAAGTGCAAGCATTATTCCTATTGAGAAATAAAATATGTGGCTAAAAGACCGCGAATATCATTAAACTATTTTTTTTCTTTTTTCTGAATAGGGTTCTTACAAATCAACCCTGTGATATTAATTTCTTCTAATACGAGTATATGAGTATAAAATCTTGGCAATACTGATGGGATATCGCTGGTCGAGCTTCGTTACTTAGCATTCTGCACCAAATGGCTCGTAGCGTCCTTTTTCCGTGGCCGATACCCTTGGAACGAAATTTAAAGTGAGCAGAAGGTGTCCGTATTCAGCATTTATCAGCCTTCGGGAACTGAAGTATGCAGCTACATTCATCAGACTGAAGGGGGAAAAAATGATAGCCGATGATTACATAACGATTTTCTTTCTATTTATAAAAACGGACAAATACTGCATGGGGTCATCTCTGCGGTATTACGCGTGGCCATCAGACGCATGTAAATCAGCCGCTTAAGGCCGCATTTACATGAGAAAACAACATCATCAGTAGCCGACTGTCAAGCTTTTTCCTCTTCGGCATTCCCCGCGCCGCACACCCATTTCCTTCTCCTCACACTTCTAATGGCGTCAATTGGTGATTGTCACCGAACACTCCCTGCCCGAATCAAGGTGTGAAATTTATGAGTTGCTGAGGGCGCGGCCCCGAATCAACCATGGGCGTCTTAAGGACGATGAAATGTGAAAAGATGAAATGAAAAAAAGAAAAGACAAAATGAAGACGGGCGTTTTTAAAGAACGGGGGTTCATTTACCTCGCAGCCCACAGAGTAATGATAGAGCTGTGGATGATGATGCCCAGCTGGATTCGCCAGCTCTTGGACCCTCGGCTCTAAATTAGCGATTTGTTCGATACGACGAAATAAAGAAATGGATTACGCGGCTGTTGACAGAAACTAATCATTCAGTGCTACTCGTCGGATTTCTCTATCACTCCGCTGGTTTATCTTCCAGGTAGTCCGTGGATGGTATCACTGAGACGGTTCCTTTATCAACAAGATTATTCGTTGTGTTAGCAACAGAAGAAGGGTGTACTCTGCTTTGTGGAACGTTCCGTGGACAACACTCCAGGGAAAAAAAGGGAAAATATTTTCTTCTGAACTTCCCTACATAGCTGGCTGTACGTGAACAATTCTCTACCATTACATACGCGAAATTTGCGGTGGACTACATATTAACAGAGGATTTTCTTGAAATCCACATTTTAAATTAAAAATGGAAACTTGAGTCGAACTCGTAGGTGACAGAACATTTGGTTTCAATTATCTCTACGGACAAATATCGAATGAAAAGATCGTTCAACACCGGAATAGGAATAAGCTTAAAATTTCAACTTCTTTCGTCATCGGGAGACGAACGCTTTCACATTAAGCCAAGGTGGCCAGATAAGTAACAATTTTAAAATTGTCTACTTTGGCTCATTGTGTAAGCATTCTTTTGCTCTTCTCCCGTGATGAGCGATCCAAGCTTGCCCTGGACGGAAGTTTTATTTGGAATGAATTTCCTTACTATTCGAAAGTATATATCGCCTTGACAAAATGAAATTTCATTCAGATGGTAACTATTCCTAATTTGTACAATCCTGCTCAATAAATAAAGCTACTACAGTACAATCCTGATCCCTTGTATTTAGCAACAGATATTCGAAACTCGGTTCAACATTTGCGTATTTTAATTCCCAAGGAACATGCGAAACGTACTATCACTGCTGATAGTAGTACGTTATACTTCCAAAATTTAGCACGTATTGGGGGGGGGGGGGAGCACGGTACAATCCTGATCAATTAAATTCAGCAACAGAGATTCGAGACTCGGCTGGATCTTTTGAATATTTTAATTCCCGAGGAATTTCCAATTGCTAAACTTTTTTTTTCTCTACTCCAATCTCTTCTTTTTTTCTTCTTCCTTCCTTCCCCCATTTTTTTTCCAATATTCTTTTTCTCGCGTGGACTGAGCACCTGGTTTATTAATAGCGCTCTCCACGAGACGATGGGATCCTGCGACACGCATTTAAGATAATTGGGTGCTTGATTTGTGTTCCTAGGTCTGTTTTTATTATTCATAAAAAACGAATGAATGGCATCTTTACTCCTTTTTTTTTTCTTCTTTTTTGCTTTCCCATCCCCTCGTGGCAGAATCGCTTTAGAAATTGAATGCTTTGTCATAATCGGCGTGAGTTCCCGCCGAATTTATTTAATGAATTGGAAATATATATCTTCAAACATTTTTTCTCTCCCTTATCTGAGACAGTGTGTGTAACGAGGAAGCTGTCCGGGGGGAAAGTTTGCGAGGTGAATATTTCGTTCATTTACGGCCGTTTTGAAGACATAATTTTGTCGGGTATTGCCTTGTATTTTGTGGGGGGACTCAATAGTAGGCTTTTTTTTTTAAAGTTTCCGTTGTTTGTTTCTTGACGAAAATCTTGCGGTGTGCCCCTTTGCAATGTGTTTATAAACATTCACCCAGTCGCGAGAAATAAAGAATCCAAAGTATGTAATTGTTAATCCGTACTCAGTGCAATGGCGGCTCCAGGAGGAGGGGGGGCAGTATGGGCAATTCCGCCCCCCCCCTTAAAAAAATGCCCGGCTTATTTTTTTTTCATAGCCTAAAATGATATAACCGTAGACCTAATGCTAAATGAGTTTAAATTTAAAATGAGACGATGTTTATTTCTTAAATATATATATATATATATATATATATATATATATATATATATATATATATATATATATATATATATATATATACAGTCGAACCTCCATATATCGAACTTCCACATATCGAAATTTTCTATGTATTGAACTCTTAGCAAATCTCCATGTTCATTACATAGAAAAATTGTTTCTATATATCTAAAAAATCTCTATATATCGAAATTTTTTCAAGACGAATTGGGAGATTTTATTCCACTTTAGAATAAAATCTCTCAATTTTTGGCAGTTGAAATAATATGTCGTGGACTTCAATTCGCGGAAAATGTCCCTGATTAAGTTTTTAGTGGACTGAATAAATAAAAAATGTAACTGTGATCATTGTAACCACTGTCTGGATTATTGTTTTTTAAAGGTATGTAGTACTCAATAAATCTTTCATATTAATTCATTTTTTAGTTATTAACTTTCATTTAATGGGATTCGCATATAAATTAGAAATGGAGTTTTATATACGAAACTTAGCTTTAATTTTTTTTGGGAGAATTATGATAAAACTAAGCTCAATTCTATGTATCGAAATTTCTATATATCGAATTTTTTTCCGGCAATTTGCTACTTCGATATATGGAGGTTCGACTGTATATATATATATATATATATATATATATATATATATATATATATATATATATAATCCTAAGAGCCAACGTTGTCCCCTCCCCCCCAAAAAAAAACTCTGGACTGGAACCGCCACTGCCTCAGTGGCACAGCTAGGATTTTTTTCAGCAACCTTTTTGATTCAAACTCAGCAAATAACGAAACTTTTAAATCTTCACGGTCGAAGTACACAACGTGTAATCAAAGGAGAATGCATAGAAAAACATATTCTCTCTCTCTCTCTCTCCCACACACAGTCATGTATATATATATATATATATATATATATATAACATGAGATATATATATACATATATATATACATGATATATATATATATATATACATATCGAGATTCCACTGTGTATATATATATATATATATACACAGTGGAATCTCGATCGATCGTTCCCCGAAACATCGGTTTCCCGTAAGTATCGTTTATTTCCCCCAGTCCTAACGATCATATTGCTTTGTTATGTTCCTGCATCTATCGTTTTCCCTCATTTATCGTTCAGTTCAGTCGGTCCCTTGAAAAACGATAGATCGAGATTCCACTGTGTGTGTATGTATATATATATATATATATATATACATGACTGTGCGTGGGAGAGAGAGAGAGAGAGAATATGTTTTTCTATGCATTCTCCTTTGATTACACGTTGTGTACTATATATATATATATATATATATATATATATTATATATATATATATATATATATATATGCGTGTGTTTCAAGTCACTGCTGATTCCTTAGAAAATATGAAAATATGAAAATATATATACTGAATTCCTCAGTTTTTTTATTAGCAAACACCAGTTCATCCTACACACTCTGAGATTAAGACTTTAAGCTGTTTGTCCAAACATGAGATGCCCAGCGGCTGGAGATTTTGACTGAGAAGCTCGCGTGGTCAGTGCACCTGGATCATTTGGGAGGGCTGCGCACGACTCATCGTGTGCTCATTAGGGGACTAAAAGATCCCGATTAATTGAAGCTGGCTGCCTCATTAAAGAGAGTAGGAAAAAGTCGGCTGATTTTGCGGTTTTTGGATACGCTCCAAAAACAGGTAAGATTTTCACCGCTCATTTGGGAAAATTCCGGTGCATCAACAAATTTATTTTCATGCAGTTTCACTCAAATCATTTTTTATGTGATGGAAGCACGAAAAAGGGGAATGTTAGAGAGCAGGTTCCGACCCCCCTGTGATTGTTTTTACTATTAAAGTCGCCATATTAACTAGGCAACTTGTCACGACCACCTGCTGTGGGAATCAAACCCACGAATATTTTTTACGTACGGTTCTTAAAATTCCTTTAGAATTCTTTATTTTCAGTTTCTGTTCTGAGGAGACTTTAAGAAGTTTTTAAAATGTTTTTACTTTTACTTTCAAGGTCATTACCTTTTACTTTTGCTATTTGGTCCTTAATTCTCTATTTGCTATCTGGTCCAAGAATTATCAGTTTATTTGTGCCAACAATTACCTTTTGGAAAATGCAGATAAAATTTTTCTATGTGTGAGTCTGTGTTTTTATTGCTGTTGTTCAGGATAAAAGAACATATATACTATACAAAATTGATAGACTTCGGCCTCTTATACAATCCAAAAGATATTTTTTTATAAATGCTAATAAATATCTAAAAATCACTTTTGACTTAAGCCCTTTATACCGGCACCATATATATATATATATATATATATATATATATATATATATATATAGTTAGTAATGATATATATAGTATATATGTCGTTAGTTCTACTTTGATCCCTATGACACTGCTTATCGGTGTCAATTTATCAAGTTAAGTGCAAGGATAACCCGATAGATTACAAACTGTCAAAATAATTTTTATATAGAATTATTAAAAATATCAATTTATAAAATTGAGAAATTATCGTGAGTTTATATGGGATCCTAAAATGGATACTTTTAATTGTCCAAATTTTTTTGGAAATGAAGCATACTTTAAATTCTTTTTAAGATCCTTAATAATGCAACTGTAAGTCCTAAAAGTTCTTAAAAACTCCTTATTTTTGATTTCTGGAAAAATGTACGAACCCTGTCACGGTCTTGAAAGTGAACCACTAAAACTCTTCTGTCGAAGTAAAAGAGGACTGTCCAAAGAACACTGAAAATTACTGTAGGTTAAATGGATAATAGGTAAATCCTTAACAAATGACGCTACTGTTTAATATTTCCGAGAAGAAAAAACAAACATTCATTCAGGATCATAACTAGAGACGAAGACTAGCCAGAGAGGTTGAAATTATCCTTTTTAAAATACGAAATAAATAAATATGATGGTTTAAAAATATTTAACTAAAGTCTTAGGACGTGCATCCTTGCTTATATTAATGACTCGTATCCATGTCAAGATTTGTATGATGATTCGGCAAGTATGGATGATGTATCGGCGTGTAAAAACTTGATACGACCCAGCCATTATGCACTTGGTGGTCCATCCTAATCGGAAACATCAAAGAGATATGGATGACAACGGGGATGTTTCCCGAAGCAAGGACGACTGAAAACTATGCAGAAGAGATGCCGAGAGAAAATATGATCAGTGGCAAAGCGGATTAAAAACAAGACTTTGTTCTTGTATTGTCATCTGATATTATAAACATGATACGGATACGGTTAAAACGTAAGAGCGCTGTCGAGACCTCCCGCAGTCTTTGCTTACTAACTTTCCTCGTCAGTTTTTTTTTAATTACTTGTGGTTCAATTTACTATCCTTCAGGTACCATTGATTGGATTTTAGTTCAAGTGAGAGACAAATCGATTACGACACAAACACGCTTAGGTTCAAAATAAACAAATACATCATTTGGAATGAAATTTGCAGCTCGGAGATGAAAATCTGACTCACTCTTTTTCTGTAAGGGGGAAAAGGTTGTTCTTGAGAACGGTTGTATCCTTTCCAAGTACATATCCTATGGCACAATTATCGTCGTATATATATATATATATATATATATATATATATGTATCAGATCTTGTAATTATTATTTTTAATGACTCGCCCCTAACTTGAATCAGAATCATGAGTTTGCTGAGTAGCCATTTTCTCGCCCAAAGTCCTGCTGGACACATTTGCTGATCGAGTTGGCAATCCCAGGGAGATGAGCGTTTGCAGATTTCCTCTGTTTTACTTGCTGTGTGGAAGCGACACGTGCTGGTCGCTAAGCTAGAATGTTTGTCTCGAAGTTAATGGAATTAATGAAACTTATTTAATTAGGAACGAGTTGATTTCTGTCTTGAACCCAAATCAAGATTATATATATATATATATATATATATATATATATATATATATATATATATATATATATATATATATATATATATATATATATATATAGTGTGTGTGCGTATCCCAAAAATAATGGTTGGGGTTTCAAATCGCTATAGCTATGCAACAAATCATGTTGCAGACACGAGTCATACGTTAAACATCATACATTTACATTTTTTAAACGAGAGAGAAACACTCCAAGTTTATGTGTGCGATATCTTACTTGCAGACTCCAACAGACTCCGGGACTCGCGTCGTAAAATTCCATTTTCCAGTTAGACGGAGCTCCTCCACATTTGCTACAATCGTGCGGGAATTCCTTATCGTGCGGACTGCCTGGCCTTCACGGTGTCCGAATCTTACCCCCATGGATTTCTATTTTTGGAGTTATGTAAAAACCCAAGTGTATTCCATCCATGTCCGAAATCTGGACCATTTAAAAGAAAGGATTACTGAAGCTTTTTCGTCTATCCCACCGAATGTTCTCTGCCGTGTATGGGAAGAGACTGAATATCGTCGTGATGTCTGCAGGGCCACTAAGGGAGCACACATCGAAGATTGCTGAACAGATAAGAAACTTGGAGATTTTCTCTTCAATTTGACGTACATATTCATCTCTCTACAATGCTTTGTTCTGAAGCTACAAGCATTTAAAACCCCAGCATTATTTTGGGAACACACTGTATATATATCAGTGGCTTGGTTCTAAAATGGCTAATGTCAATTTTTTTCAGATTTTGAGTGATTTATACCAAAAGTTTTCATTTTAGTAAATCTTTAATTCTAAAAAGGCCAATGTCAAATAACAAACAGAAAGATATTATATTTCCATTATAATATCAACCAATGTCATTTAAGATGCAGTAACTTTAGATCCAAAAAGAGCCAAAGGCATATGTTTTATATAAAATAGTAACAGATGAACATTCAGCAAAATGTTCAATATCTTTGAATGCTGTAAGGACTTTGCCTAAAACTAAGACTGACAGCCTTTAATATTTACAAAATGCTTTATTTGCATCCCGATTAAATATAGGCTTTATACAATAATTACAAAAAAAGATAAGCACTATCTGAGGCTATTTCGCGGGGTTCAGGACATCATGAGAGGGATACAGCAGGCTCTCCGTCTCTGGCACACGTCCGACGATGGAGGTTGTTCACACCTGTAAAAAAAAGGTCATCTGCCCCCATTTACATCAAGGTGGCGAATATATACCCTCACAAACGCCTGTGGGTGGTTGAAGCGGCTCTCTTGATTTCCTTTCTGTAAACCGTCTTCAAACTATTCCGCGTCTTCCGCTAAAGGCTAAACGTTTTTCCTCCGGACAGGCTTTGTCTGCATGGAGGGAGGATTCTTTACAGAAGACGGCTTCCTAATTGTCCGATGGCGACGCGGCGTCTGCCACAACTCGGTGACAAAACGACTGTCACCGATGAATACGGTAGGGGAATAATGGCCGTCTTGCCGCCAGGCCTTCTCAGAAATCCCGGGTGTGAAAAGAGACACCAAGTCATTACAGACTAAATTCCTCCCCTCCCCAGATGTTTTTCTGCAGAGAGTTTCACCTGCAAAAAACAGAACAAAAACATGGTCCTTCTCAGGACAATTTCAATTATAAAAACTTTTCCCGAAGGCAAATGCACACCCAATTGACATTACGAGTAGACCGTTAATTTTGATCAAACTCTGGCTTTACCTTCATGAAAGAAAATTTTTAACTGCACTTCAAAGTATTATTTTTAAAAAGCACAACAAAAGGAATTTATACCTAAAATTTACGCACTTTAAAATCTCTAATAAGAGAACATGCCGTAGCAAAGAAATTATAAAATTACACAATAATATAACACGTCCTGGCAAAAATTTAAATAAAACAGAATACTAATACATGTCAATCAAAAAAAATTAAATTCATAGAACACTAGTACATACACATGACACTACATAAAAAACATTATAACTAGTAAATCACTCAACTGGGATCCCATAATTTACCTTACTTGTGATCACATGACACAAATAAATTCTCAAATTGATATTAAACACAGTTACAATGAAACAACTTTACACAAATAAAATTAAATACAAATCCAAAATGGATACCTAAACTTCATACAGAACATATCATCACGGTTACTAATACACATGAAAATTTTAAATTTCTTACTTATCTTTTAATACATTTAACACTTATCGTCATAAAACAACTTAATACTCGGCTTTCCGTAAATCCTGGATCAGGGAACTTAATTCGTTCACAATTACCTGTGATCCAATCTTTTCCATTTAAGTGGACAGCCATCAGTGACCTAAATTTAAATATTCATTTTATCCTACTATAGGATTCACAATCGATTTAGAGTCTAATTTTTTTCAGTACTGACTGATATAAAATTATAACAAAATAGCTCATTGGCTCATTCCTTATCAAAAAAAACTCACAAACTTCACATTCCTGTTAATCACTTTGTTTCTTTGACAACACTTACATTTATCTGTTGTCGTAACAACTCTTCAGACAAAACTTATTGATTTCACAATAAATCATTCAATTGCGGTATTCAAAACCCCGTACGGAGTGCATTTTGACTCCAATTACTACCTTCTTAGGTATACACAAAAACATACACATTTGCAGTTAAAAGTTAGCCAACACCTTTCTGAGGCATTCTACTGGCTTATGCAACAAACAAAACAGAACATAAAATGTTACAATTGAACATTAATTAAAACCTATCTGAGGCATTCCAACACGGAAAACATAAAACCGTCATATGGCGTTTGCCACTACAAAACCGTTATATTATGATAACGTCAAAGGAATTTCATCTGAATTTTCCTTTAAAGCAAAACTCAACTTCTATGGTCGAGTCGTTCAAATTTACAAACAATTACATGTTACAATTCATAAAAAAAACATTACTCAAACGAATACACATTAATTTCTGGTCACATTTTTACACTGAAACTACAATTAATCAACATACTTATAATATACATTTAAACTTTTACGACTAAACTTCGGCTTAGCCTGGTGTTCGGCGGGAATTAACATGGTTAAGACGTTTCACAGTATTCTTAACATTAGGACATTTCCCCTTTTGACATTTGTCACAAGCCGACACGTAATCATTTATATCTAAGTGACAATATGGCCAGTAAAAATACTGAGTTAATGATTCTTTCATCTTAGCAACGCCTAAATGAACATTAGTTTGTTCGTGGCAGAGTCTTTTTAATTTCTCTCGATACTTTCGAGGCACAATAAGCAGTTTTCTAGTAGTTCCATCGTTATTTTTTTTCTGGTAAAATAACATCTCGTTTACCACCACGTACTTATTTTCTTCGGGCGTCTTCTGTTTCGCTCTATCAAAAATTACTTTTAATTCTTCGTCCTCACTTTGTGCAACTCTAAATTCTTCGGGTGAAGTCTTTAATAAGTCGGGAGTAATTATTTGTTTCTCCTGGAGAGGCAAGATAGTCGCGCTCTCTTCAGCAGGGATTTCTTCTACCGCTTCTGATCCGGGGATCACTTGCTCTATTCTCGTTTTTTCATCTCCCGTGTCTAGCCTTTCTCTATCAAATTTTAGGTTTTCGGCCCGAGTTTGCACAGTATTTTTCACCGGAACTTCAACATTCCTGTTGATCTTCTCAAGCAAGGCTGCCGTTTTATTTCCTAACAAATAGTGTTTCTGCTCGAATTCCGTATTGCTGACAGCTGCTCTAGTTCTGGTGTGGCCCCATTCACATTTTAAATCGACCTCTGCTATAGGTAAGCAAACGGATGAATCTAACACAGGTGCACTGACATAAACGTGCTCTCCTGTGTACATGTGGGGTTGTACCAAATTTTTAGAAATCAGATCAATGCTCGCTCCTGTGTCTCTCAGAATAGACGTAGATTTTCCATTAACGACTCCCTGACTGATATATGGAGTCATCACGCCACTCGAGTCTCCTCCACTAGTTTCTGTTGCCGCGATAATTTCCGTCTCTTTAAGTTTAGGGCACTGTGGTCGCAGATGGTCATAAGAACCACACTCGTAGCAACGGAGCTGTTTTCTTTTCTCAAAAATTCTTTCCTTGTTTTGTCCACTAGAAGCTTCTTTTTCCACATCTTTTCTTTCTTTCTTCTCTTCCTTAAAATTATGGTTATTTTTAAATGGCTTATTAATTTTATCTGTGGACTTCTGATCCTTTGGGAATTCTCTTGTTCGGAAACTGTCTTGCAAGCTTTCATACTTATCTATTTTTTCCGCTAATTCTAAAGGAGTATTAATCTGCATCCACTGCTCCAAAAAATGATCTTTTATATCGGCAGGTACCCGTCTCTTCATCTGTTCCGTTATGTGTAGGTCTCTCAGTTTCTTAAATGTAGTGATTTCTAAATCTGCTATCCATTCATCATAATAGCCACTAAGCTCATGGGCATAATTCCTCCATGACTTATCTGCGAGTTTAGGATGGCGATAAAACAGTTGTTTTAATTTTTCTGTATTCATCCTAAATCTCTGGAGAATCATCTCTTTTACGTAGTCATAATCTTTTGCCTGTTCTGGCGATTCTCTGGCCATCATGTTGGAAATTTCTGGGGTTAGTACCCCTAACAAATATGGCACCCAATCTTGTTTAGGGACTCCCGCCATCTCTGCTCTTCTCTCAAAATTTATTAGATACAGGCCCATTTCGTCCCGTTTCTCATCAAATTTCTGCATGGTTTTAAGGAGCTGAATGTTCTGAGTTGCGTCTGCATCTCTGTCCCTCCCATTTCGGGCTCTATTGTCTCCATTAATTCCTAATTCCAGTCTCCTCATTTCGAGAGTAAGTTGGTCTTGACGAATTTTGTCTTCTCTTTCTCTCTCTCTCTCTTCACGTTCCTTTCTATCTTCAATAATACGCTCTAGTGCGAGTCTAGCGTCTTCTTCGACGTAATTTTCGTTTTCTGTAATGATCTTCTTAATTTCGAAAATCTTAAGCGTATCGTCAGCTAGTCCTCCTAACTCTTCTAAAAGTTCTAAAAGGTCCCCTTTCTTACCCTTATTTAAAAAGGACATTTTTCTAACTTTAGGGTAACTAACTGTATGATAACCAATAAAGTTTTCCTCAGCTACTAGCAATACCTTCCTACGGTATGTGTCCTAACCGGGACTAACAAGTTCAAAACTGATCAATTTTAGACCGAACTATAATTTTAGCCCTTATGAACACCAAACTAGCACCGCACAATATAAACATTCACAATTTACTCAATACCTATCAAATCAAAATACCGAACTCTTACACAGAATACACATAAACAGAATTCTCAAATTAATCAATGCTCTATATAGATTTCTCACACAGTAATACACAAATACTAAATTATCACTGTTAATATCAAAGCATAAGAAACTTAAATATATCTGTTACTATTAAAAGAAAAAAAATACTAAATAAACACTGCAAAAAAAAATTCACTTTCTTTAAAAATAGAGAAAAACATACAGTATTTGCAATTAACAAAACACAGAAATTGGCTAAACTTATTGCAATTCCTAACAAACAAAAATTGGTTCTTTACTTGAACTCTAACTGGTTACTCATTCATATACCATAAAAACACACAGAAATTGGTTTTACTTATCACAATTCCTCAAAACAATAGTTCCTACTTAGAACTTCAAATGGTTAACTCATACACCATTAAAACACAGAAATTGATTTAAATCATCCAAATTTCTAATATAAAATATCAGTTCTTAATACGAACTCTAAATGGCTATTTATACATATACCATCTAAAAAACACAGAAATTGATTTAATTCATCAAAATTTCTAAAATATCAGTTCTTAATACGAACACTAAATGGCTACTTATAAATATCCCATTTAAAAACACAATAAAATAATTTTTACTTATTGCATTTATACAAAACCATTATTTAGTTTTTAAATCAAAGCCAGAATCTGATAAAAAGAATCGGCCTACCTGTAATCCTTTCGTTCATCACTGATATCCTATCGTAACTTCTGACACCAGTTAATAACAGTCTGTAAGGACTTTGCCTAAAACTAAGACTGACAGCCTTTAATATTTACAAAATGCTTTATTTGCATCCCGATTAAATATAGGCTTTATACAATAATTACAAAAAAAGATAAGCACTATCTGAGGCTATTTCGCGGGGTTCAGGACATCATGAGAGGGATACAGCAGGCTCTCCGTCTCTGGCACACGTCCGACGATGGAGGTTGTTCACACCTGTAAAAAAAAGGTCATCTGCCCCCATTTACATCAAGGTGGCGAATATATACCCTCACAAACGCCTGTGGGTGGTTGAAGCGGCTCTCTTGATTTCCTTTCTGTAAACCGTCTTCAAACTATTCCGCGTCTTCCGCTAAAGGCTAAACGTTTTTCCTCCGGACAGGCTTTGTCTGCATGGAGGGAGGATTCTTTACAGAAGACGGCTTCCTAATTGTCCGATGGCGACGCGGCGTCTGCCACAACTCGGTGACAAAACGACTGTCACCGATGAATACGGTAGGGGAATAATGGCCGTCTTGCCGCCAGGCCTTCTCAGAAATCCCGGGTGTGAAAAGAGACACCAAGTCATTACAATGCCTTTTCCTCGAAATTAGCCATTTTGTCATTGGCCCTTTTAGAACCAAGCCACACATATAGTTTGTTTCAAAACTACCCATAATGTCCCTAGTCCACTGCTAGCATACGGTACCTAGGTCCCCCGTTGGCGGCATGGAGGTTTTTATCCGTTTAGGATCATCTTTAAACAGTAGGGCCCCGTGTAGCAAAAGCTGACCTTCGGGCTCTGAGCCCACCAGCCTCTAGAACGGGCCACGACGGTAAATTGTCACTTAATAGATTTTTTTGAAATTTTTCTTTATTAAACGGACCTGAAATAAGAATAGTCTCAAATGATTTTTTTGTCACATTCGCATTTTGACAAAAACAGTTACGCGTATAGTGATGGTTATTGTTTATCATCCCTATTAGTTTTTAGTGGCAGACAATTTTCTTCATCGTCCAGACACCTCCCAAGTAAGAATCAAGAGCCCCAAATCTGCCTTTGGTTTGTGTCCTGTTTCCCATTCGTGTCGATGATGAGTCCTCCACATTTTCGATTAGCCTGCAGTAAAGTAAATATTTACGTACATCTCTCCGTGATCTCACTTCTTGTTCTCGGGTCATCCTTTTTAACCCTCGCTCACAAAAGGAGAATTGGCACCGTTTTACGCATTTAACATTCATTCGGGAGTTCGAATAGACCTCCCACTGAGTCCGACAATCCTTCGAGACGCGTTCTTACCCCGTTTTCTGTTTTGTTTCCTATTTGCCCTACTCTTCGCGTTGACCACCAGACGTTTTGGAGCTGATGCGAGATTAAAGCCGCACAATGGAAACGGAAAGTCTTGTTTTGCTGGACCTTTTTTTTTTAAAGCATAACTAAGTGACAGTGGATTGCAAATGAGTGGCCAAATAGCTGGGTTAGATTTCATTTTGGAAATAAACAGATTTTTGAAAGTTAGCCCAACATGGAACGAAATTAATGTGTAGGTTTACGCCGCATTGTCTAGCGTGGGTTTCGAAACTGCTGTGTACGTAAGCATGTTTACGAAACGTGCGGATGAGAACTGGGATGGAAAGATACGAATTTATTGCCAAACTGCACAGAAAAAATCTTTTGTATTTCTTCATAATCTAGGTAAGTCGAACCATGTCTTAGATGTTTATTTTTCCAAATAAACATGTTTAATAATAATGCTAATACATAAACCAGTTTTTTTATTTTCACGATATGACCATATTTTTTCTAAATTTAATTCCTTTCCGATTTCCTTTCAGTTTCTAGTTTAATATCGGCTGTAGGATTTTGGAACACGAAAGTGTTTTCCGTTTCTCTTAAACACCTAATCTCTGAAAGTGAATTTTTAGCCAAACAGATATTACAAGTAGCATTCCTCTGGCACAATTAATATATTTTTCTGCCACAGACATATTACTAGTGATTTCGCTTCAGAAACACTTCGCTTTTGTTTTCTTTTTCTTATGCTGTGGCTACTGAAAACGATCTATAAGCGTTTTCAGTTTTAAACCGAATGAATTATTGTCATCTCATCTACAGTTTTAAACCTAATGGCGAATGATATTTCTTTCTGGGTTTTAGTTCTTGATTCAGTTCGAATTGACATCATTAGCTTTCATTTTTTTCTCTTCCGTCTCGATTGCCTATTTTGCTATATCCCACTTGTTACATATAAATGTACGATCATATATATATATATATGCAGTGAGGACGTACGAAAAAAATTTCAGGTAGTCTCTTCTAACGAAACTACCACAGGTTATTAACCTAGGATTATTTATCATTGCTTACCTCTTTTGTATGTATATATGTGTTATGTATATATGTATCTATATATATGTACGTACGTATATGTGTGTGTGTGTGTGTGTCTGTGTGTGTCAGTCAAAGTTTTGGCGCATTTTGGTACTTTTCTATTTAACTGTTTACTGCTTCCCCAAGCGATACAGACTGGGTTTGGCGCGCTGCCAAAGTTATAACTCGCGACGACGGGCGGTTTTAGCGTCTGAAATTTTGCTTTCCGGATCACCGTTATGGAGGAACGTACTCCTACGTTAAAAAAAATAAATGTCACGGCACCCCACCCCAGGACAGAGCACATATTCCTAGCTGCTATATACTTTCTCCAATTCTGAAAATGAATTCAATGAACCCAATTCTGAAATGAATTCATTTCAGAATTGTGGTGACATTAATATCCCTACAATTTTTCCTGAAAGTTTAAACGTGTCTGTCAGTGGGGCAGTGGGCTGCTCTTCCGACGCATTCAAGAATCCTCGTCACGCCTGAGGATGTGAAAAGCGTCGCCCTTTTCCTGCCTGCACCTCGTGCCGAACGGATTAAGATCGTCCGTTTTAACCCTTGGCACATATGTTTTCTAAATGGAATGAACCTTCGCACCCATCCAAAAGCTTTACCATGCATCTAGGTCATCGCAAGGAGGGAGGATCACTTCCGACTGGACACGAGTGCCCCGGCGAGAATCTGTCTAGTGGAAATGAGGGAAGAAGTGTGTAAATTGGGTATTGAAGGCGTTTCTCTTAGCATGGGGACTCATTCCGTTTCTGGAATAAATCGGTAGCCGAAAAAGATCTACACTGAGAAATATATCACCGTATTTACTTCTACAGGGATGAGATAAACAAATCTCATGGCACCATATCTCGGTATCCAACCAGAACATGGCATCCAAAAGTATTGCTTATGTAGTGCATGCATGTATCCTATGCTTCCGACCTTACAGTTAGTATATACTTATGCATTGTTGCTTGAATGATCCACGCGCACTGCCTGAATAGGACCTTTTAATCATTTATTTAAACAAATGATTCACCAACCTCTCGCTCTAACAAAGTTTTATCTTTTCCGAATGACTGGGGCTGCATTATTTTTCGGAATAGCGATCTAAATCCACACTCTAACGAATGATGAAGGAAAACAAAGCGCCTTTTGGCGGTATTAGAGGAATTTTGGTAAGTTTGACGACATCTAGAGATCCAATCGGATTTGTCCTAGGAAGCGTTGTAGTCATTTCCGATTCTAGCAGATATCCGTGTTATTTCCGGTTCTAGAACAATCCAGAATGTCGTCAAACATATATAAGCAGCCCAAAATTTCCTCTCAGTCAGTCTTTAGCCCTGTATTTAATCTCTCTCCATTTTTCGGAGAGGAACTGCTTTAGTCTTGTCACCTTCTAAGCAACTGTCCTTGTCCGATGCTGATTCACTTCGATCATTTCAGCTTAAGACATTTTAACTCACAGGATCCTGACCGCACCTATCACTTTTCTTCTTTTCATTACTTCCTGGCGATTGATCGTTCCCCGGTGCTTACCTGCTGAAAATCTGCGTGGCCCGGGAAGTGCAGTTTGACCACTATTCCTATGGTCTATAGCTCTCAGTCAGTCAATCTCCAGCTCTTGTACTAGTAACATGTTGGGCTATGAAATCCGTGTTTTCTTTTTCTGTTCTTTTGCCGTTTAGTAAAATTTTGTGTTTTGTCGCTCGTACTTTGAAATAAATAAAATTTGAGCTAGCCGGCGATATAATTTTCATTATTTTTGCTAACGAGTTACAACACTTATTTTGCAATGAAATGCGTTTCATGTGTTATGCTGGAGAGTCATCAGTATGACAGGCTCCCCCCACCCCCCTTCACACCGCCCGAACCGGTGTGTCTCAAATCTGGTAATCTGATATAAAACGTCTTCCATTCAGGGCCGCGACACAGATCCGAGTTATCTCCGGCGGATGCGTTTCTATTTATTTGGATGAGGGGACAGCGTAACATTTCAAGGAGATTGAGTCGGCGATATCCACTCTCTTGTCTCGTGACTCGAAATGGAGTTTCTCGAGATAAAGTAATGGATAGGTTCGGCGATCGTCGAGACTAGTTGATGGGCGAGCATGCATTATAGCATGCTTAAGTCTTCTGGCAGGAATTATTGGATGCTGGAATAGTATACATGTAATAAAAAGACATTTTGTGTATATGAGTAATTATAACCTGTATTTCATATGCATATATTTATACCAGTTACTCTCCTATAAATTAGGACTTACCGTTATGTGTATTTTAGTACACTTTACACGCATCACTGAATGTGCTTCCAATATATATATCTATGCGTACAGCGTTACATTCAGGTATAGTAATTCTTAGGTAGCGTTACATTATGTATAATAAGTTGAAAGAATGTGACGGAAATATGTCTTGTATGCTTAGAGAGTTAAAATAATGCATTTTAAAAATTCCTTGCTAGGAATGTCTTTAAAATTTTGTAAAACATTCCTTTGTTCTGTTCTCATTAAGCTGTCTCCGCCGCTTTTGATTTAGAATAAAAATTTTGATAATGGTTTCCCTGAAAATTTTTCTAAATTGTTTTTCTTTCTTGCTTGTCTGAGAAAAGGACGTCTGTTTAAAAACAGGCGTATATTGAAATATACGATGTATATTAAAATACCTTGTAAAATATACAAGACAATTTTTTCAAAATTTTTTTCAACGTTCCTTTTCGTCCGTTATCATTAAACTGCCTCCAGACTTTCCCATTTAGAATCCCCCCCCCCCCCCCCAAAAAAAAAAAAAAAAAAAAAAATCTTTTGCTGTTGAAAAATTTAAATAAATACATTTTTAATAAATCTATTTTAAAATTATTTATAAACTTCATGCATGCTTAGAAGTAAAAAATGTGTATTTTGCTAATGGAGCAATTAGTTAACCAGATACATCAAAAACTGCAAATTCTTGAACATTTGAATTTATTTTTTATAGCAAAATTTTTAATTGCTCCAGAATTTTTATGTCTATAGTGAATGATCTGCAGATAAAAACGCATTTGATGAAAAAGAATCATTACAGAATAATTGTAAATGAAAAATGATGAAGTTTTCCTTTCTCATACCGCCTCTATAGTTTTTTTTTTATACCGAACCCTTTTTTTATGCCACTCATATTGTAAAGTGGTTAGCCAACAAGTGGGTCCAGGTTGAAATCCTGCCTAAAGCATTTGTTAAACAATTACATAGATCGCGCCTTCGTGGGGGGGGGGGGGTTCCCTAATGCAAATGTATACACCTCAAGCGTACCCAGTAGTTAAGGGCTTCTCAAAAAGGTAAAGCCGATAAATACGCAGGAGAGAGAGGAATTACTACAAATGCGGAATTTCTCTAAATTTTGACCGGTGAGTGAAAAAGGGGCAGCCATGCTGCCCACAACGGAAAGAACTATTGTCTTTGACGAACTGCGGTACAAAATTGAGAGAGTTTGAAGACGAAAAATTTCATGGAAAGCACCTCGGGGGAAGGACCACGAATTCAAAGATTTATTTCTCTAGCTTTGGACTTAAATTTTGCCCATGTTAATAGGCAGCCGGGACGCCCGGTAGCGTAGTGGTTAAAAACGTCAAGCTGCAACACCACGGGTACAGGGTTCGACCCTGCGACTGGGCAAGGTCGACTCATGCCTTTCATCCCTTGAGTGGGTCGATAAAATGAGGACCAAACATGCTTGGGAACTAACTCTGGGGGTCCTCCGTCAGGTTGACCACCTGACCGAGACATATGATGTATCGCACCCCAAGTTTACGGTCATGAAAGCGGAGATGGGCACCGCTGGCCTTGGTCCACAGTGCTGAAAAGCAATTCGGACTGTTGCGCCATGAGTTGTAGTTTAATAGGCAGCCGGACGATGGCTCAAAGGTTAAGACACTGGTATTCGGTATCAAAGTCTGTGTATTCGAATCCCATTCTTGACATGGACGTTTGTAGCCTTCGGAATCGGCTTTAAGCAGTAGGTCCCGACCTAATTAGCCTTCGTGTAGCAAAAATTGACCGTAGCGCTCCAAACCAAACCAAACCATGCTAATAGGTTCCTCAGCAACACATTGTTTCATCGGAGTTACTTTGATTCGCCAGTTGCGGGCTTTAAAATAAAAATGGCCACTAGATTTCTCGGTTTGTATGGAAGAATGTATGTTGAATTTAAATGCTATAATTTATTTACAAATGCGCGGTTACTTAAACCTAGTCATCTAAGCTATGTTCAGGTTGCTTACAATTGGGCTATAAGCTTTTTGACACAAAAGCTAGTTCTTTTACGCCTTTCCAGTACTCTCGAACGATAAAAATTAAACCTTTAGGTGCATATCCCGTGTCGAGATATTCACTGCTTGTAGTACGACTGGCTTTTGATACTGGGCATAAAGTAATCAATTCAGACCCTGAAAATAATGAAATAGAAGAGGCAGCGCAGTGATAGATTAAGGTTCACCTTGGGGAGACTTGCCACATTTCACATCAATTTGATACCTGAAACTTTTTTTTTAAAGGCAAAAAGCTCTTTTTATTTCCCCCCCCCCCAGTACATTCCAAGAACTTATTCCTCCTGGTTTGACAAGGGATTTTACTTATGGATGTATCGAGTAATTTCAATTCGTGTTTCATAAAACAGCAAAAGTTTCATCTTCTCCTCATTCGATCAATTTGGCGACAAAAAAACAAAACAAAAAAACCCCGCTACAAATCCTTATTCTTTTCCATTCCTTCTGACTTTTTTTTTCTCCACTCTCTGGTGGGATTTCCTTTAAATTCTTCCGAAGCAAATTATTCAAGAAACATTCGGTAAAGGATAGTGACTTTTTTTTTTTTTTTTGCTCAGAAAGACACCACGGATTCGGAGCGACATCGTCCCTTACTCACCTCCATGACCGTGCAGAAACCAATGAACCGTGAAAGCTAGACATCTCAAAAGAGGATGGAAAAATATAAAAAAGTGAACACGAGAATTAAATAAAAGACATGATAAAAAAAAAATTGGACTGAGCCGTGAGAAATACCAGGTGATTCTATAATAGAAGCGGGGGAATATATATTCTTTACTTGTGTCACACCTTAGAATGCAAAATTCTTTTTTTCTTTCTTTTTCCTATTCCGTGGATCTTTCGTTTTTGTCATTTTGTTTCGCTCCTTCTTGGAGGGGGTTGTCTCCGTGCTGGAGTTTTGTAGACGGAGTTAGGGTGGTGGTTTATATTACGGCGCCTGAGCGCAGCACGTAATTTTCGTGAAGTTACGGACACCGTTATGTATAATTTCTTTGTACACGTTTCTGGGCGGCGGGCGTATGTAATCTGTGAAGGTAGTGATTTGTGAGGTTTTCGTTAAGTTGTTGCATCTGCAACGAGATAGTTCTTTGGAGAGACAGGAGAAGTGGATGTAGCTTTCTCTGTAACATACTAGTAACTTAATGTCATTTTATAGGATATATTAATTTTTTTCTTTATGAAGATTTTCTCTATGAGACATTTTGTAGCTAGCTCTCATACGTTCATATTTATACCGAAATCGAGAGAATGTGTTTTATAAATAATCAGCTGTACCCTTTTTATACATTGAGGAACAGGCAAAAGTTCATGTTGTTGTTGTTGTTGCTTATGCCCCTTGACCGACAGCAGCATCAGATCAAGGCCATTATAGGCTAATGAGCTGAATGATGCGGCTCCGGTTTTAAGTTAGCACCACAAGGGTCAGAGTGCGACTCGGCTAACGGACCGGTCTCGTAATTTTGAACCGAGTCCAGTGACGAGACCATTACACTTGATCGCGCACCTCCAGAGGTAAATTTTGAGAAGTTGGAGGACATTGCAGCCACGACAAATTTTACGTGTACCAGCCGCCATTAGCGTACAAGACGGTGGATTTTGTCAGAGACGAGCATCGAACCAGAGACGTTCAGATCACTGGCCGGCTGCTCTTGCCAAGTGGGCGGCAAAAGTTCATGAGATAGTCTATATATTTATAGGGCGTCTAAAATTTTAACCTTATCACAAGTGGTCTACGGAGTCTTGCCTGACCAACTTTGTTAAGTGTCGCATACTGATTTGTGTGTAACGCAAATGAAATTAAGTGACATTCTGTATGTAGTTTCTTAATGTCCTTATATTTACTGGTTTGTGTGATTTTTTTCCTTTCCTCCGTCTAACTCACGGAACTAATTGCAAAAATACCATTCAAGCATACCAGATAGCCTTGGACCTAGGTTTGATGAAAGGCAACACCTAGGTTTCTAGGTGTTATCCTTGTTGTTATAGGCGTCTCATCCAGTGTTGTACCGAGAATAACTGGCGTCCGGGGCATATCTTTTTGGTGTCCCCCCCCCCCCCATGATCTTGGGAACCAAATGGTCCAATCGATTTGGGGACCATTTGACGCACCTCTGCGAGTGGCACCCGGAGCATGATACACCCCATTGCCCCACCCCCTCACTACGGCACTGGTCTCATCCAATCTAGATCCCAGGGTATCTGGTACGCCGGAGAAGTACACTGTGAAAACGAAATGCTGGTGGAAAAAAACGACCTGTTTTAGAGTGTAATGTTTCTGGGTAGTGGTTTTATGTGTCTTGGGTATCCCACTTTTGTTTCTTAAACATATTTTCTCACGCATCTAGTTATTCTTACATTTTTGCAATATGCCCCAAACAGCATTTCCGGTTTACAATGTTTATTTCTTTCAAAGTGGAGGGGCTTCAGAAATAAACTCAGTATTACTTTTTTCTAGGTGGCTTAGTAAGAAAGGCCAAAGCTTATAAAACGTTGCGAGGAAGTTCAGTTGCAACGAAGCACCATCGGCCACGCTCCGAGAACGTTGTTTTCAACCTGTTTTTCTGTCCGTGTTAATAATTTAATGGGTTACACTTAACGAAATTCGTACCTGGCGATGTTTCGTAATCCAGGGGGTGGAGCGCCAGGGAGATAGCGCTCCAGATAAAAGAAAGCGGGCGAGAATTCCCGTTGATGAATGGCACTCTCCATTATTGAAGCCCCGGAACATCCTGTTCCCGCGGTGGAAATCGCTTGGTGACACCTTCTGCGATGTTCTGGCTCACCCTCGACCTTCGGCGGAACGATAATAAAACGTGTTGTGTTCGTGCATTGAAGTAGAAGTAACACCACAAAAGAAGTGTCGAGAAAGAGATATTAAAGGAGAAAAGGGGGGAGGGGGCAAAGCATGGAATGTGTTGGATGAAGGAGGGAGGTAAAAGTATAGAAATAAGAAAATTGTTTCACTTTTATTTTTCTTTGAGGAAAAAAAAGTCTTTTTTTCTCAGTGTTATCACTTATGTTGTATGTTTCTTATTATAAAAGCGTTTTAATACTGACTGTTTTCAATTGACATCATTTTTTTTTTTTTAAGCCTCTGCATTTAATTTTTCCCCGGGTGGGCTTTGTAATCGCTTAACTGAAAACTAAAAATGAATGTAAACACATTTAGCAGGGTCTTATGCCTACGTCCTAGTTTATATACTCTACACACGCATTATCCACGTATATTCATGCCTGTGTGCAAGTATATATACAGTTAAAAACACATATTTGTATGGATAAATTCAATATCTCAATATCACGCAGTAAATATTTAAAGGGAAAAAAATGATTGACCTGAATCATCTCAACGCTTAAATTTATCCAGTAGAATTTTCTAGTGTATAATCGCAACTTCATTGAATTGAAAAGAAAAAAATGGCGGATAAAGCGTTTGGAGCCACCAAGTAGTAATCTAGTTTTGAGGCCCCCAATTAATAAATATTATTTATTACATAAGCTATTATCTGATGGTCGAAAAGGAAATTTTGCTGGTCAAGCAATTAGGTGGTAAAAACTTGACCTACGCTGTTTATCATTCGACGAACGGTAAATTGCCTCTATGAAGGTGACATCTGGGCTTGAGGTTCGCAGAATGTATCTCTTTTTGAATCTCCCTCTTTTCGAGGCCCCCACGCGCGTGCTTCTGCGCGATGATGCGCCCTTTAATAAGGCGGTCACACACATCTGCCCTGCACAGTACACAGGGGGAAAACGAGTGATTTATGGGCAGCGCTCTCTGCAGCGATCCTGCCCTCAGTCGGTTTTTAAACAGATCATCAAAGAGATTCGAGGGATCTTGGGGGGCGGATCGTGACTAATCGACCCCCAAATGTGTCAACAGGTGTTGAGGGGGGGGCTGCGTACTGCAGAATTGTCTAGATGTGTGTGACTGCAGCATCAGAAACACATCCAAAATGCCTGATATTTCTTTTAACAGATGAACTTTCAGGAACAAAAGGCTTCCTAGCAAACACAATCTAATAAAATAGATGGCTTCAGAAAGAATGCTTTCATGCCGCATTTACACATTCACGCTCGCGCCGACCGCAAGACATTCGCGAGTAATTTGTCACGTTCTTGCATCGATGCGAATGACCGTTCTCACGTTCCCGCCTCTTGCTGTGAACAAGGCTTCACGTTGAAACTTCCTGTCGCCATTCTTCCCTTTGACCCCCCGGCGCCATTTGCCCTTTTGACTCGTGCCAGAAAACCGCTCCGAAAAGCGAGCGCCACTATTGGCGAGGACAAACGGCGAGCACACCGTTTACACAATAGACCCCCGCACACAATGACGTGGCTCACGTGTTTACACACTGACGTGGCTCTTACACCACATAACTCTTTATCAAAACTAATTACTTTAAGTGGCAGTCATCGTTAAAGGCTGGTGGTAAATAAAAACTATTTAAATGACAACTAAGAAGTTTACTAACATATATTAGAACTCAATTAAATCCGCGATTTCCCATCATCTCTCAGCTCACGACACGCGTCCACGTAGAACGGTGAAAATCCCTAATCTGTCTTTGTTCTCTTCGCGCGTTATCCAAAAGCGCGCCGCAATTGCATGGGCATTCAAGGTCTCGTGATCGGTGACTCAGCGTCATGCGCTTCCAAACCTGTACGTGGAACATTTGAGAATTTGATGCAATCCTCCGCTGGTTGCATTCAAGGTTATGCTCTTAACCCGAGAGATAGACAACGTATCGCGATCTGTAGACTCTTTCTTTCCCCATCCCGCTAATTCTTCGTCTGTTTATTATTTAAATACTGTCTAGAGCTTAATTTTAACCCAATTAAATCTATTTAATTACAGTTTACGCCCCTGGACATTACTTTCTTACACACACACGCACACACACACACACACACACACACATACACACACACATACACACACATATATATATATATATATATATATATATATATATATATTATTATTATTATTATTATTATTATTATACAGTGAAACTTCTCTATGGTGGTCACAAAATGGTTCCGAGAAAAAAGTTGCCGTTTTGAGGGGAGGGGGGCGTGGAAAAAGGGTATATTTCCTAACATTGGAGCCTTTAATAGATTCTGAACAAAATATCACTGATTAGAGACATGGCCGGTCATAGAAGTTCCACTGTATTTAATTATTTTGCAGTTCATCTTTCTACAACATTTTATTGAAATTTATAGACGAATGTCTACACGACAAGTGTCTCCGCTTAAGAAGAAAAAAAATTGAAATATTGCCGACACATTTTTTCTGGTGCCTTTTAAGGTAGATTATGAGAAACGCCCGTCAACACAAGTTAGATTTTACAGAGATAATTCAAAAGGTGTTATTTTGAAGACAGACAAAAGATACTTTTTAAATTTTTAGAGTTTTGAACGAGATGCGAAAATAAATAAATAAATAAATAAAGTAATAATCCCCACGTGACTACAATGTTAAAAAATATGGAGAAATTGCTTTCAAACTTTTTTCTGTTACTCTTATCTTAGCAAAACGTCTAAATGTGTTTGAAAAAGTACTTTCAATTTTTGTAATATTATAAATTGTGTATCCTGCGCGATGAAGTGTGATTTGGATAGGCAAGATTTTTCATGGGCTCCTTATTTTTCTGACAATGTTCGAGTTCTTATATTTATGATTCTTTGGGCTTAAGGAAAGGAGTTTTGATGTTAATTTCTCGAGTAGATAGATCTCCAGGAATGCAACATTGCTTTCGATAATGCATGTGAGCACATCTAGAATACGGTGTTTGATAAATGTTGCGTTTTGTGTTGGTCATTTTTTTTTCTCTCTTACTTTAAGTGCTAGACAATTTATTCTTTGTTCGTAAAACAAGCTGAAATGTTAGCCTTGTTTTATTTTTTGTTTTAGCTAGTATTTTTAATTTTTAGTCCTAGCCTATTTTTTTTAATTAATTATCCATTTTGATTGTTAATCAGCCTACAAGGCTAACTAAAATATCAAACTGGATAATTAGTAAATAAAATTCTCAAAAAGAGTATTTTTAGTTTATCCAAAGTACATTCTATGACGCTCTGAAGGAATTTCAGAATACTGACAATGATAAAATTCTGCATTATATTTTATTAAATTCACAAAAAAAATTCTTCCTGTCAGACTTGGAACTGAATAACACGCATAATTTTGTGTTGCTGTGTGCGAGATTTTGTGTTTTACGATTGTATAAAATACTTGAAATTATAATTAGAAACAATGTGTTCAAATGATGTATTCAAATGAGTAGGTAGGATATCCTACCTACTCATTTGAACACATACAAAAAAAAAAGGGTCCTATTTTTAGGGTGTTATGTCAAGATTTGCCATTATTCAAGCAATGTTACATCAAAGATAAATCATAATATGTCTACGGAGTTTGTTTTGTATTTTCACTTCGGCCTTATTTATGATTCGAAGAGGCATTTGAGTTTCTATTTCTTCAATTTTCTCGTATAATTCGGGCATATCCAGTGAATTATATCCTCTGTGGCACGACTTTAGCAATCCTAGTAATCGCCTGGCGTCTCCCGCCAACATTTCTGCCACTTCACTTCGTCAATGCCTATTTTCCCCCGATCGCAGAATGTCCCGAGGCCATTTCAGAACTTCAGGTGTGACTGGGCCTACCCGAAACCCTTAATTTTCCCTCCAGACCATCCTAATAAATAAATGAAAAAGATTTCAGGCCGAGACCGGTTCGGATTTTTCTTTCTGCTGCACCACCGCAAGATATTCTTTTCTTTTTCCTTTCCTTCCCTCCTTTGGCGCAGTCGCTCATGAAATATGAAATTGTTCGATCGCGAACCAAACCAGGGAAATCTGACTGGATTCTCTTCAAGTTTTAACACCTCGCTCAGTTCCATTTTCTTCTATATGTACTTAAACCCTTCAGCAGGCGCGTGTGGCACAAAGTACAGCGTATCTTTCAACCTTGATTATTCCTTTTATAATAAACTTTTTTTTTTCAAATTGAAAATAATAATTCTGCTTTTTAAGACAAGATATAAAATGTTGATAATACTTGAGCTATATTTATAATTAAAGGCCAACGAATTCAGATATAATCGCCTTATTTCAAAACTGACCGGTTTATTGGATCTAAGGACAACTTGCGAATTGATTCCTATTATGTCCAAAAAAACATAAAACAACAATGAGAGTCTATCTTTGTGTTATGCAGGATACCGTTAATAGCTGTACATTTGATCGACTACATCAACTCCTGCTTTTGTAGTATTGTAATCCAGTATAATCGCTGGTTTACCACGGTTAATCACGACTAACAATGAAGGGAAAGGAATATAAGGGTCAGAAAATCATACCAGCATTAGAAAGGGTGTATCTATAAATAGAAACTGCTTAGAACATTTAACCCTTACATGTATAAAAAAATCATTCAAAATTACGAAAATGTCTCACTGTATACCCGGGCGTGACCGCTGAAGGGTTAACTATTCTTCGCACGATCCTTAGAAGTCCCAATTTCTCGTACCTGTTTTTTTTTTAGGGCTTTTGAAAGTTTTTAAAAAGTACTGACTTTTGCATTTAAGGTCCTTTACTTCTCATCTTTCATTTTCCGGACTTTAAAAATGACTCGTTATCGAGTTGAAATGCATCAAATGTCAGTTTATGATTGTCAACTATCGGCGTCAGGAAAAGGCAGATATTACTTGTGTGATTTTCAGTCGTTTTTTATTGTATATTTGCTATAGAAAAAAATTACACAGCGTCACGTAAAATGCATTTTCCATTGCATGACCGTTTTTCAGACGAGTTTTACAGTTGTATCAAATGAATGTACTTTCTTACATTCTCAGGTTCGCTACAGGACATTATAAGCACCGCGTTTTCTCACCAGACGAAGAAAACTGCTGATATTTGATATGCATTCATTGCCCAAACAAACAATCATGTGTGTATCAGAGTTACAAGCTTATTTTTTCTGATTTTGGCTTAAATGCAATTCCCAGAGGTACCATAGGACGAAGGTGGAACGGCTAGACAGCTGGTATTAGGTACCAGAATCTGGAAGATCAAATCCCACGATAGGTAAAAATTTTTGTAGTCTTCCGGAATCGGCATATATGAGTCTATTTTAGCCTCTAATAGCTGAGGATAATCACAGAGCGGCCAACCAATAAACTCGGTGACAGTATCTGTTTTTGGATTAGACAGTTTCCGTTTTTGAATTAACAGTATCTGTTTTTGAACTCGGTGATAGTATCTGTTTTGGAAGGATTGTATTACAATCATCATCCAATTGTCATTGGTGTAGATTTAGCTGGAATCACAAACAGACCTCACAGTCTCCAACGAAGAACATTTCGCAAGCCGAGGTACCCCCAAAGTAAAGAGATATCTGGAGAGGATAGGCCTTATGGAAAGATAACATCCTCTGGTTTGTTTCAATTTTTGTAATACGGGAGATTATTATTGTGAATATCGCAACTGTTCAGATTTTCAGTGAAAGGTCCATTAAAAAACTTTTTGAAGTATTAGTTTCGTGCATAGGCGCATTTTAGTGCATTTACGTAGTTCTGGCATGCGAGGTTCATGACATGTGACAGCCTTGCGGAAGGCAGCGTTTTTCTCTGACATAAATCCCACATTATTTTTTGTCTTTATTTTTATAGAAACTGCGCCCTAATCTGTCGTATTTTACATTTTGTTCTTTGTCTAGACTTCTTTTTCATCAAAACTTCAGGCAGCCGACGTCACAGATGCATTACAAGTTTTTGTGAAATTGCTCTGATTATGTTAATAGTATAATTGTTTTCAAAGTTTATTCAATGACATGCTTTAAGACTTTTTGAATACTTCGGTAATGTAATTTCTTCCTGGTATTACATTTGTGCAAAAATTTCCAGATTGTAGACAGTCCTATTAACAAAATTCGGGTGGTTTTTATAAACTGAAATTATGAAATTTCGGGTGTACATGCAATATTTATTTCCAAAGTAATAGAGTTTTAAAGGAACTAATAAAGACATGACGAAGATGAAAAAAGCTAGTTTGTATGTTTCCCAGGACGTAATAAATTAAACAATTTATTCATATGCAGACTGTTTATGTTTTTAACTTGAAACTCAAACTATATGAACAGACAATTTTCGTAAAGGATAATTAACATAAAATAAATAATATGAAATTGAATTTTATAAAAGTTAGCATAAATATTTCCCTTTTGAAAAGCAGAAATATTTTACAAGAAAAGCTAATTTATTAATAAGCCATTTTAGTCGGAAAGTATATCAAATCATAGGGGAACATTTTAGGGGGACATTTGTTATTAATTATCAAACATACATTAATATTTCCCAGTTCGCCTTCTAATAAACGCTTTGCGACGTTCAAATATGAGGAGAAAAATTATATTTTAGATAATGAAATTTATATAGTAAATATATTTATTTTAACTAAACTATCTTTGTTCATCTCTCCCTTTGTTGTGCTGTCAACTACAAAAACTATTTCAAAAAACGTCTTCAACTTGTAGACTAAAAACTATCAAAAACTTTCTTGGGAATTCAGATATTTCCCGCCGTCTTTATTTTTAATTAGACTTGATTTAAATAGAGTAAAAAAAAATTAACTTTTACATCGGAATAGTTTTATTCCCTCGACTAATTTTAAAATCTCTTAAAATATAAAAGTCTAATTGAGAAAAATTTGGAGTGTTTTTCAAACAAAAAGGAAGATTTTGTCATTAAAAAGAAAATTAAATCCAATTCTTAAATTAAAATGTAATTTAAAAAAATTTTAATTATAGAAATAATAGCTCTTTCACCGTGTTGTGTGTAAATTTATTTTACGAATTCTGAAATGAGAATTCTAAAATATACGTGCGATGTGTGTTACGTAAATACCTAAATATTTTATTGCCGGGAATAACGTCCCTTGGGATAGATCAAGTAAGGATATTAAACTTTTAGAGTGTTTCTTACTCTCGCAATTTGTTTGCAAAAAGAATTATTTATACAAACTCTAAAAGGAAAAGAGAGCTTAAAAATTAACCTATGAATTCGAGGCTTTTGTTCTGTAGCAAAATATTTATTCCAGCGAGTAAAGTGGTGACGTAAATAATTTATTTTAAAATATCTCTTTATGAATATTTCTCAAGCTTTGCTGAAAAGATGGCGCGAATTTCTTCTAATTGATTTTGAATATACGACAAATGTTGACATTTTTCAAACATATATACATATCTCTATATTTTTTTATGATAATAAGCCCGCATGATGGTTCCATTGAAATATGATTGGACTGTTCTTGGAGAATTTTATTTCTTATTGAAAAATTGGGAAAGACTCTGAGAAGATAACGAAATCACGATAGAAAGCTCTTTAAATAGTTCCAAATATAACACTGTTAATTACTTCAATATAAATAGATGATTCTCAGGAGATCCCAAGAACGTTTACTTACTTTTTTTAAAATTTAATCTTTAAGCAATTTATTCACTGTCGTTGACGTTTTTTCAATCTTCAAAGCATTATAAATGACACAAATATTAATTTATTGAAAAAAATTTCAAACAATTAGAATAACAGTTCTATTTACAGTGACGAGACATTGTAAATAGAATTTTTATATATAATTATCCTGTAATCTACAAATATTTTTTAAAAAATTTTAACATTTATGACAACCCTCTAAAATTCCCTCTAAAACTTACTTTTAAATTTATTAATTTTAAACGATTTTTTGTCATTTGGAAAATTTAATAACAAAATTGAAAATTCCTATCCATATAAATAACTCCAATTTTATTTTTGTATAATATTTTATCTTGTTACAGCTTTCATAAATTAATATATATTTTTGCATGAATTGTCAGTTATGGGCCAACTGGCAAGAATCCTGCTTTAAATGCGCCAAAACGAGGATGATTTCTAAATCCAATGTGTTAAGAAATAGTTTCTCCTTTTTATTTCTCTGAAAACCTATAAAGGCTTCTACAGATTTCCTTACACAAAGTCGCAGAGAGTGTACAAAAATTAAGCTAAGTAATAAATTCTTGATTAAAAATGACGTTGTCACTACATGGAATTTCGTTTGAATTGTTCGATGCAGTCAAAAAAAAAATGGGAACAAAGGTTTTTGCAGCAGTCTAATAACTTAAGATGTCGGCGTTATTGTCGGTAAAGTCGAAGTGGCGCAGCTCTTTATAAAACAAACACATTTTATTTAATCCATTCAGTAAAACAAGTTTGCCATAATCAATAAAGTAAAGTGCTTTCATCTTAATCGAATGCTGAGAAGAGATAAGTCAAAGCTCAGCAGATTTACATTTTGTCTAACGGAAGTCTCAATTTATATTTTACTATTGTTTAAGTTAAAATGTATACAGGGTTATCAGGAAAGAATCATCCTATTACAAAGTTTAATATTTTCCATAATTACAAACAGAAAATTATAATCAATATGTCATTGTAAAGGAAAAATGTTAAATTTTTTTTCCACGGGTGTTCGATATGACTTTCTTTAGTCACCCGTATAATATGATTGCGATATGCCATTTCTTGCCAAACGCGTTATAATGTTTCACTATTAACTGTTTGTAAAGCATCACAAATGCATTGTTGCACACTTGTTGGCAAAGGTGGTACGAACGCAAGATCTTTGACATATCCCCAAAGGAAGAAGTCACATGGGGTTAAGTCCGGTGACATAGGAAGGTCGCAAATGCAGCCGATGATTTGGTCCTACACAGCTATCCTCCTAGGTTACGGGACTTAGCCCCATGCGATTTCTTCCTTTGGGGATATGTCAAAGATCTTGTGTTCGTACCACTTTTGCCAACGAGAGTGCCCGAACTTAAACAACGCATTTGTGATGCTTTACAAACAGTTAATAGTGAAACATTAGAACGTGTTTGGCAAGAAATGGCATATCGCAATAATATTATACTGCTGACTAAAGGATGTCAAGGAAAAAAAATTAATATTTTTCCTTTACAATGACATATTAATTATAACTTTTTTGTTTGTAATAATGGAAAATATTAAATTTTGTAATCGGATGATTCTTTCCTGATAACCCTGTATGTATATATTTTTTTCATGTAAACATGTTTTGTCTGTGGAAATTTAATTTTTTCCCTTAGGAAGATACTATTAGGAAGATACTGGGAAATAATAATTTTGATATTTTTAAATTTAACGAGTACACCTCATGAAATATACAATGTAAAACTGACAATATTTTCTAAATATGAAACTTTATTATATAATTTGATGTTTTAAGCCAAAAAGTGATAATTTAAAAAATTTAAAACTGATTCTTAGAAATTTTTAAAAACTAATTAAACGCATTTCGAAAGTCAAGGACTTAGTATGAATGATGACCGAGTGGCTAGGGCTCTGGTATTAGCGTATGTGGGTTCGAGCCCCACTCTTGGCGTGGTTTTTGTAGAGGTTCGGGATTATCTTTAATCAGTATGTCCCAGTCTAAAGCTCAAATCCAAAATAAACCAAGAACTTTATGCAAATGCTTAAAAACTTTTAACATTCTTTTCATATTTGTATTTTTATGAATAGTCAAGTTTGAAGAGTAAATAAAAAACCTCATTGTGCTATATTGGATATCTTTATCTCATGTTTATTTCTTTCTTTTGTAGGTAAGTGACCCCTTTTGTCAATATTTGTGAATGATACTGGTGAACTCTGGTGAGTGAAACGAAAAACTTGACATCATTTTTGGACTTTTATTTATTCCGTCAGAGACGGCTGTCTGTCTTTATGTTTGAAATGTGAAACCTAAAACGTTAAAACCAACATTTAGTATGTATGTTCTCTTCATCCACAGTTATTTCAAAAATAAGTTTCATTCATTTTTCTTTTAAACTCGCATTAAATTCGAGTAACGTTAGTGGATGATAGTGATACACTTATAGGAAGAATTATGGAGGGAGTTCTAAATTGTATGGCTGTTCACGACAAGAACTCAGTTCAGTTTTTACTCATGAATGTGAACTGTAACGAATTTCAACAAACTCAATCTTGAGTGCCAATTACTTTATTTTCGTCTCCTTCAAGACACTAAATTACAAACACTTCATCTCAGGCATTAAACACATCTTTGTACTCTCACATTGAATTGCACATACATCCCTGCTGGGAGTCATGCAGTACACTGAACATATTTTATTCTTTCAAGCCAGATGACGCTGCTACATATTTAAGCACCAACAATGGCCACCCACTGAATACCTGATAAATGTTTGGAAAGCAGAAGAACAGATATGATCTGCAATATTACTTTTATGAGCATCTCTTAATAGCTGTATGTGTTTACGAAAGAGTGTTAGGGCCCTAGGTAGCCTAGTGGTAGCGCATCCGCATTCGGCGCAGGGGTTATCGGTTCGAATCCCGAAAAGCACCATTAAATACCTTCATGCCTAGGCCAGATATGGGTACGTTAAATCCGTAGTCCGGAAAATCTTTCTATTTGGTCAGAGGATGGGAGAGGGTACGATCCCCCAGTTGTCGCTCCTGGGGGTGCTGTGTCAAAATGGAGGTGACACCTAGCTAAGACGGACTCTGACCCTTGTCGTGCTATAGTAAACCGGAGCCTCACCCCTCAGTCGGCAAAGCCTATATGGGCCTGGTATGGCACACTTCCGACCAGGGGCCATTAGCAACGGCAACAAGGAAAGACAATAAAAAAAAATTAAACAGAATATTAATTTATGTTATAATATTATCAAAGTCTTACAAAAATTATGTTAATTTGTATCTCACTTATCAGACCATGTTTTACAGGAGATAATGGTGAATACTTTTGGACAGTCTATAGAGCCACGCTTCGTGATTTAACTGGAAACTTTTTATTTACAAGAACTGAGTCAAGAACTAGAATTTTTAAATGTCATTGGTCTTGCTCAACAGTTTTGAACTGCTGAACCAGATGCCCAAACGTATAATTTAGATAAAATGTCACTAAATGTCATCCCTTGAGGGATGCTCTGTCGAAATGGGGGTTGCACCAGGGGATGTTAGTTCATCTATCCTGAGCCCCACCCCCACACACAAACACACTGAAAGCAACCAACAATGGTCGCGGCTAAAGTAAGAATATCTTCTCTGAAAAGTGCCCCTCATTGGCAAACGACATCATAATTCAGAAAAAAATTATTTAACAAAACTTTTTGAAAATTATACTTGGCTGCCATATTGTTATATGACCTTTTGCGACAAAACAGTTTGTAATATTCATTAGAAATAGAAAAAAACAAATAAAATTTTTTATGATACAATTACAAACAAGATTTTTAAATTTGAAAGTTATTAATTTTCTTCATCCTAAAATCTTACTTAAGATGTACTATGCTGTTGAAAGAAATCTCAGCTTTTCAAAAAGATAATATAACTTTTTTAGCTATAATGCAGCATATCGCCCACCTTACCATATTATGATTTATCTCTTATGAACAAAATATAAAATAATATCAAAATAAAAGATTTCGAAGAAAGACAAAATCTTCGAGAACTTGTTTTTAGGCATCTTGACAGACCATAATAGAAGAAATAATTTCGGAACGATATCGCTAACTAAAAACATTCCTACACAACGTCGTTCTTAGGGCAAAATTTTTAACGTTTTCTGTTGCCTCGCAACAGCTATCATTCAAAAACTATCTAAGGTATTTAAAGTTTCAACATTGCTATGGTAAAACCTTGTAATCCGTAACATCAATGTTTCCACATATTACAATGGAAAAAATCTGAAATATTCCGGGAGAGAATCTTTTTAATATCCTCAGCAAACAATTTTATATATATATATATATATATATATATGTACTGTATTACTGTATTTTCCGGCGTATAACGCGCATCTATAATTTTAAACTACATTTTTTAATTTTTAGGTATATTCTCCTTATAACGCGCACAATTTTCTTGACGAAGAAATCTGAAACGTACATGTGCGATGCTCTTATCTTTTGAAGTCATTCATTCCCAGGCTTTCGAACAATGGTATACTGAATTGACAATCGATAAGAGAAACAATATGTGTGTGGGGAACATGCTTGAGGGTCTAAATAATTCCTGGTGTCTTAAAGAATCCAGAAAGTCTTTTAGTTCGGGACATGTTCAGATCCCATCTAACTGATAATTCGAAGAAATTGATGACAGAGTGTAACACAGACATGGCAGTTATTCCAGGCGGATTAACGCCATTAGTTCAGCTTTCAGATGTGTGTATCAATAAACCATCAAAAGGAAATTTAAAACGACAGTGGAACACGTGGATGTTTGAAGGTAAAAAAAAACATTTACAACAGGAGGCCAAATGCGTCATGCCAGTCTAGAAATAAATTGTGAGTGGATATTAAAAGCATGGAATGAAATTTAACCTAACATGATTCAAAAGTCATTTAAAAAAATGTAGTATATCTAACAATCTAGATGGAACGGGAGATGATTATTTATTTATGGATCAGAGTGACAGTGATGGTGAAGAGGAAAAATAATTTGATTATGTGCCTGAAAATATAACGGAAGACAAATATGATGAACTATTCATGTTATCCATTGATTAAAATTTTTAAGTTCATGATGCCATTTCTTTTAAATAAACAGCATTTAGGTACATCTAGAAATCTAATTTTTTTATGTTCATCTATTCCTTATTTTTAAATCTATCATTTTTATATTGCAGAATATAACGCCCACTCGTAAATTTCGATGTTATTTTTTTGTATTAAAAGTCTGCGTTATGTGCCGGAAAATACGGTATATGATCTTAGTATTTCAATCCTAAATCATCGTAAATAAATCATACAAAATAAATATGCTAGTAAATTACATTAACATTCTCAATCTCTGAAACAAAAACATAATAATATTGTCAAGTATGTAATACACCTTTTATAAAATATGTGTTTTGAAGTATTCAAATTAGTAAGAACAGAACTAACAGGATTAGTTATATATTACGTTAAAAGAATCACAGGGGAAAGATATCACAGACTACCTCGCTTTAACATACGTTAACTCTGTAGCAGTAACAAGATGAAATGCATGTACGAAAGCTGCACTTTTCCAACCAGCTATTTTTGTGGAGAATTATTCATCAGTCACACATCTTTACGTTTCCTTCCACTCTATTCATTTCTGCTTGTCAGTTACTTTTGTATCCATTTATTATCTCCTCATCAAAAACACGCACCACGAGCATGTATGAATTTGTCGCGGGACTTTTTACGTATGAAGAAAAAAAAAATGCTTTCGTGAAGCCGACGCGTAATAATTTACGCCTCAGAATGGTAGAAGGATCAGGAAATATTACGGGCGAAAAAACATACGCGTAAACGAACATCATCTCTCAGCAAATACACGCCATTAATCCATAATGTGTTCCCATACCGATATTTGATTTAAAATAATGACTACACACCGGAACCGAGATGTGCTCACTTTTTTATTTTTTTCCCCGCATTTTTCTTTGTGAAATACCAAGGTGCCACGTGCCCGACATTTTGGTTCTACAATCCGCGAACCATTTTTGCTATTGACGCATTATATGATTTGTATTATTTATGTATGCCAAGGAGATGCCGCGATATGGCTTGATAGAGTAGAGGTCAAGCAGTGGTTAGCCTGTCCTTAAAGCAGAAGGTTCGGTACCGGAATATTATCTGGGGAATGTATGTGCATGTAATTATGCATGAGGGGCAGATACGTTATCTGAAGCGCTAGGTCCGTAGAAGTGCAAGGCAGCCATGGTAAAAAAAAATTTAGTCCATCAGGCCTATTTTCGGTACTTTAGTCATCTTTCAGCAAACAATTCAGCCTAAACTCAGCCCATCTGTCCGGCAATGGATCTCACTGCACGATTACCCAGTGTGGTCACAAGTCATTTTTAAGATTGGTTGCGTTCAGCACTTATCGGACTTGGACTCACCCAAAAGTTAATGCGTTGTTGAATTTGTGTTTCTTATGAATATACTCGAGTGATGAATACGATCTTCCAGATGCTACAAAGCTTTTGCTACAGAGTTTTCGGATGAATAAACGATGAATACGCTTTTGTGTGAGTGTCCCAACGTGTTAGGTATGCTTAATGGGAGATGTATATACAGTGGAATCTCGATCGATCGTTTTCGGATCCATCGTTTTTCCGTATGTATCGTTCATTTTATCCAGTCCAAACAATCAGTATTACTTTGTTATGTTTCCGCATCTATCGTTTTCCCGCATTTATCGTTCATTTCAGTCGGTCCCTTGAAAAACGATAGATCGAGATTCCACTGTATATGTGTGTGTGTGTGTATGCATGTCTCCGTGTGGTTTGAGTTATGCCAAAAACTGAAATCTCTTGTATTTCCTTTTTTACATCTATGTGCTATAAATTACTCACTGTAATGGATACAAACACACACACACACACAGTAAAACCTCGTCTATCCGGATCAGATTTGTAGACATTATTTTTATTTAATGTTCACATCAGATAATAATTTTTAACTATGATAGCAAAAACGTTACTACAAGTACACCAAATATTCTTTTTTAGTTTGATTCTGTGTACAGTTCCTGAATAGACTATACGATACATTATGGTAATAAAATGCTTTTTTGTTGAGTTTAAGAAAGCTTTAATAGACTTACCATTTCTTTGTTAAGAAATTATGTGAAAAGTTATTTTTATATTTTTTAAAGTCTTGTAAACAATACTATGTAATTTTTTTTACAAAACATAGTTTTTTTATCGTAATAAACGGTAAGTCTGCTTGGTTAAGTATTTTGTTTTGCTTTTGACCCATATTTCCCGGATTATCCGGATTGCCTATGGTTCCAGTTAGTCCGGATAAACGAGATTTTACTGTATATATATTCTTTCTCTTTATGAAGTCCATCGCAATACCACAGTCATTACAAGTTCTTTTTCTATGCATCTCATGCGACTTTCCCCTATTCCCGCAGTATTACGCTTATTTTTCTGATACAGGGGCAGATATATTTGTGACAGGTGCTATAAAAATTCTTTGGCATCCATACGCCTTGAGAGAGAGATGCAACTTCATTTGCAATTATTACTCCCCTTTCGTGTCGATATTCAGAATGAATAGCCTTTCTAGCGCGCGTCATTTTTCCAAAACATCGCCGATCATCGGCTAATAATATTCCCCCCAAAGAAGCCAGCTCGTAAGAATCCCCGACTCGCATGAAGTCGAAAACAAAAAAAATATTCATCAGCTGAGGACCGTTTGGATGGTTTTTCTCCGGGTGCAGATTCATTTTTTGGGCCCGGAATGATATCATTCGTGACATAACTGCTCCGACTCGCTCTATCGCTCCGGCCGTTTTTTTTTTCGAGGGATTTTTTTCGTGTATTCGCAGTCAGACATGTGTATGTGCAAAAATGAAAATCTTGGGAAATGGCATGATCTTTTTTGGGTCGTTACCCCATGATGTGTATTCCATATTTTTTTCTTTCTTTAACCCTGGCTCGGTTATGGTTCCTCCAGGGTTATTTTTCTGATATGCATTTCGCCTCTGGTTATTGCTTTTGTAAGGGTTTTTGTAGGGCAAGATTTAGATGGTTTGAATCTTGAATAGTTCTTCTTGTCTTATTTTGAATGAATAAGTTAGGTACTGGAATTTTAAAGTATAACTGTTAATTTATACACCCCCTCATGTATATATATATATATATATATACATACACTCATGGACAAAAAAATTAGCGCACCAAGAAGGAGTCGTCAAAATGAAACGAAATTTTACATACGTAATGACTACTTTGATATAAGTAAATGATAAGAAAATCAAAGAAAAAGGATAATTTATTTCAGAGAAAAAGGCAAAAGAACGGAGGAGTTAATACTCCGTTGGACCCCCTCTAGCGCGAATGAACGATGCGATACGATCGGGCATTGAGTCATACAAGTTCTGTATGATGTCTTGAGACATTTCGTTCCATATTTGTTGTAACCTTGCCTCTAGTTCGTTCAAACTCGTAGGATGCCCAACTCGTCGTCCCAAATGATCCCAGATATGCTCGATTAGAGACAAATCTGGGGATTGGGCAGGCCAAGGAAGGGTAGTAACAGTGCGGAGACAGTCTTGTGACACCCTTGCCGTATGAGGCCGAGCATTGTCTTGTTGAAAAATGGCTCCTGAGAGCCGTTGCATGAGTGGCAACACATGTAGTTGCAGGATTTCATGAACATACCGCTGGGCTGTCATAGTGCCACGGAACAATACTAGGGGTGACCGTGTATTGTAGGCAATGGCACCCCACCTCACCAGCTGTGGGAGCGATGTGTCGCTGTACAGCAAAGGCAGGATTGAAGCGTTCACCACGGGCTCTCCACACACGAATACGATTGTCATCACTGCTGAGATTGAATCTGGATTCGTCGCTAAAGACGACCTGGTTCCATTCCGCTGCAGTCCAGTTTCCTCGTGCGCGGCAAAACTCCAAACGGAGGCGTCGATGGGTGGGCGTCAAGGGCAGCACACGTAATGAGCGCCGCGATACGAACTGTCCTTCAGCCAGGCGCCTTCGTATGGTTCGAGAAGACACAGAGGCCCCTAGTGAAGGTGCTACCTGTGCCTGGATGGCGGCCGATGAAGCAGTTGGCTGTACGCGTGCATTTCTTACGATGTGGCGGTCTTCTCGACGACTGGTCTGTCGAGGGCGTCCTGAGCCTGGTCTTCGTGTACATGACATCTCTCGGGTCCACTGGTCCCAACACCTCCTCACAACACAATCAGAGCGGCCTAATTGACGAGCTACTCGCCTAGCTGACCACTCAGCTTCCATCATCCCGACGATTCTCTCCCTCTCAAACTGCGACAACTGCTTATATTGTCTTCGAACACGGCGTAATGGCATGTCTATCTCAGCTCTTCCTTTGTAAATGATTCAGCACACTCAAACAAGCTTTGGTTACCTGTTTTATACTCCACAGAGTACGATGTTCAACGCCCTCTACCGGCTATACGTAATGCGCAATCACGCTGCATTTCTAATCATTTGCATATCTCCCCAACATGTACCTTCATTGCAAGTTTCGTTACGATCCTGCAATTATTTCTTGGTGCGCTAATTTTTTTGTCCATGAGTGTATATATATATTTATAATGTTATGAATTTTACGAGTCTCTCGTAATCTAGCCAAATATGAGAGTTATCGCCAAATTGGTTATGGATTTGATGATATGGCACAAAATGGTCGCCCACTTGCCGTCTACACCTTTCTGGAAGTTTCTAGAGATATCTAGCTGACTGACCGATAGGGGGCGCTTTGGAAGTCTATAAATATACATGACATTGGCATTGGAAGTCAGTTATTTTCTTCGGAGAATCGAATGTGTTGAAAGTGCGTTAGGCGTGTATTGAAGACTCTGGTATCTTGACTTGTGTTTTTAGAGTTTTCTGCTTTATGCAGTAGAAGAACAGTTGTTACGTATTTTCTGTTTGAATTTGTGCATGCGCCTGAAGAATTTACAGAATAATAAATTTTATTTTGTGTGCAGTTTCTGAATAGATTCTATTAATCCTAACGAACACAGGTAAAACGGATATATATATATATATATTTATAGGTAGGTATGTCTGTGTGTAGAAATGTATAAGCTTGTGTGCGTTATGTTTCAATATATACACGTGGAGTATTATTTATATACTCTGAAGTGCCACTGAATTAGGGATACCTACCTAGTAACGAGTTGGGCCTCCTCTGGCCTTGATAACGGCTGCCACACGACGAGGCATAGATTCAACAAGTTTCTGGAAACGTTCCACGGGAATGGCTTGCCAAATATTGGCTAAAGCTGTCCATAATTCAGTAAGGTTCTTTGGTGCTGTGTGATGGCCTTTCACGTCTTGTTCCAAAACATCCCAAAGATGCTCAATAGGATTAAGTCTGGGCTTCTAGGTGGTCAATTCATGACAGAGAAGTCAGAGGAATGCTCATCCAACCAGCCAGTAGCCAACCGGGACTTGTGAGAGGTACAGTTGTCTTGCTGGAAAACTCCATTACCGTGCGGATAACAGAACAGCATAAACGGATGGAGGTCATCACCCAGAACTCTACGTACCGAATTGCATTGAGGGAGGTTGGTACACGCACCAAAGATCCCAAACTGTGCCACGAAAAAACACCCCCAGACCATGATTGAGCCACCACGTCCTTGTACAGTTCCAGCCAGGCATGCAGGATCCATGGCTTCATGAGTCTGACGCCATATTCTCAGCCTCCCGTCGGCGTTAAGTAGTCGGAATCGAGACTCACCACTCCATGCTACTCGTTTCCAGTCCTCTACACTCCAGTCTCTGTGCTCTCTTGCCCAGGCAAGACGTGCAGCCCGATGGCGAGTATAGAGCAATGGTACTCTCGTAGGTCGACGGCTCCCGAAACCCATACGGTGAAGCGAGCGTTGCACAGTCCATTTACTGACTGTACGACTGGCACCGTCATTAAACTGGGGGGTAATTTGAGCTAATGTTTGGCTTCGCTGGCTACGTACAGTACGCCTGAGCCGTCTCTCACCACGCACTGTCAAGGCTAATTGTCATTTGCAGTTTGCCCGATCGCTAGTTTTTTTTCCACTATCCATGTATTCTTGGTATACTCTTGACACTGTCGACCTTGAAAATCCTAGCTTTCTGACGATTTCGGAAATTGAATGGCCCTTGCGTCGCGCACCTACGATTTGTCCGCGATCGAAGGCGTCTAAATCAGGCAGTTTACCCATACTGGCAATTCCAACAACTAATTCAGAACCACAGTACGCGCTATATATGCAGTTACCACAGCGCCCTCACTTGCGCATACATGATGCGCAGCGCTACACAATTTGCATAGGCTTTGTTATCCCTAATTCAGTGGCACTTCAGTGTATATATTCTTATACGTTTTTACATTGATAAAAGATTTTTATTGAGTCTGAGAATTTGGAACTTCGTTGAACTTTGCCATAGCAAACCGCAAAGAAAGAGAACTCATTCCGTTACGTACTTTTAGTTTTTCATTCATAAAGATTCAGGTCTTTTCATGAGAGTTGTTCTTTGTTTTGTCTGCGACTAGTCTTAGTTTAGGTTATAATCGTCAGGCTGTAATCGTCGTATAAATGTTAAATCCTTATTTTAGAAATAAATGTAAATATGGTTCAAGCTATGCGGGCATAAAAGAAGAAATGCAAAATTGTGTAAATTTTTAATTTTTAATTTGCGTAATTTAATTTTTAATTTGCGTAACGTTTTGACATTTTAAAAAATGTACGTAACGGGTATTCAGTCATCCGTTATAGAATACACGTCTATGTTATTGCGAATTCTCGAATTGGTTATTTCCTTTCACATCTCGTAACAATTTTTCTTCTCCTTAATTATTATGATGATGGTTGGAAGCTATTACTATGCCATCATCGTATTTAAGACTATATTTAACGTAACAGCAAACACACAAAAAAAGCCAAATTTCTCTTTATTCACCATTAATCTCTGCTATCCAATTCACTTGTATTTGCACATTTTTAGAAAGTAAGGTTTCTTGCGCCTTTAAGGGTGATAAATATAATTTTATCTTTAAATGCAAGACATTTTCAACAAATTGTAACTTTTAGTTAAGGTTTTGTATTGTCTCTTGTTTGTGAATCTTGATAGAGTTGATCTGGCACTCATTACAAATTCAAATTCGTAAAAAGATCATTCCTTGTCTTTTTAACGTGTTTCTCTTATCTTATATTAGTTGATGGTGGGAAGCTATTATAACAGCATATTTTTGAATAAACTTCATACGTCTATGAATCTCTTTAATCGAATACCTCAGAAAAGGTAATCAAATAACTCTTAAAATTTACCCCGAAACTTTGCTGTCAAATTCCTTTCATTGTACACTTTAAATTTTTTAAAATTTTATTTTTTTAAATTTAATTAATTTATTTATTTTATGTGTTTGTGCCTCTTAATATTATCCACTTAATTTTTCGTTCAATGCAAGTCGTTCTCAAATAGTAACTTCTTTTAGTTACAGCTTTGTATTGCTCTTTCCTCTAAATCTTGGGATTTTTTTAAAATTATTATTACAAAATACACATAAAATTCCAGTGTACCACAAAATATCACACGGGACTTACAGAGGTAAGTATAAAACACTAAGAAAACAGAAGAAACAGACAAAACAAAACAAGGAAAAAGAAACTAAGAAGAATTACAAATATTTACAATAAATTTACAAAATAAGTCGAAAGCACACTTCCCAGAAACGAGCAGAAAGAAATCTTGGGATTTGTACAGAATCTCGAAGTGTTGTTACTATCCATACATATTTATCTTAGAGTGATTTTTCTTCATGTGTTAAATCTAATATTGCATAATGACTCTAAATAAATAAACACTGAAGAAAATAAAATGTTTATTCATTTTAAATCTCCAAGAAACGTTCTTCTGAGATGGGAAGCAATCCGTTACAATTTTGCTCAAAGTTTTATAAATTACTGTGATGTCTTATATATCGATTTAAGATCTAGTTTATATACCGGGGTAGAGTATTCGCGAAGTGAACTCCCATTTAGCGGAATTGACAAAGAAACTGAGCGATATTTAGGAAAAATAAAATAAAATTTTTAAATCACGGTAAGCAATTTTCCATAACAAAACATTTCTCTCGGGCGAGGTCTTTATTTTTATTTATTTTTTTTTTTTGAACGAACAAAAATTGTGGAAGTTTCTGAAAGAGTTTATGTTTTGGATTTAATTTTTGTAGCACGCAGACGGATCTTGATTCATACATCTTTATAATTCATACACCTTTATGAACAGAACACTTTTTTTACAAGAATCTCATGCGAATAATTTTTATGGATATTTTTTCTACTCAATATTTTAGGAATGTCGTGTGCACTAATGGTGGCTGGTGCACGAAAAATCTGTCTTGGCTGCAATGTCCTCCAAGTTCTTAAATTTACCTCTGGAGGTACGGGGTCAAGTGTTCCGGTCTCGTCACTTGACTCGGTTCTAAATTACAGGACTGGCTTATAGGGGGTAGTGCTGGCCGTCTTTATGCAGCCCCCTTAAATGAATTGTGGTGTGAGTTAGGGGGGCCGTCGTCATTCGATGTTGACCACTAACTTGCCTGGTGTCTGCAAGGCGTTGTCTGCTCAGTTATTCACATTTGGGAGAATGTCTAGAATTGACCGCATTTGAGAATAATATAGTATTTTAGGAATGCGAATAATGGATTGCAATCCAAGAAAGTTTTTACAATTGATCTATTTGAATGAAACCACGGTCATTAGCTTTATCATTCCAAGTTCCGTTTATGTTTATTTTTAATTCTTTCTCTTCAATTTTTATTTTCATGTTTGCGTTTTTGTATATAAATGCAGTTTATAGAATTAAAGTTTTCGGGTACTATTTGTCGTTTTATCAATTTTGTCACGTTAGACGTAAATGAATATTTAATGCAGAAAAAGGACTCATAAATGATCTACTTTTACCATAAACTTAATCATCAAAACCCTTTTTGTTTTAATGATTTTTTTGTAGCGTGAGATAGTTTTTTAAATTACTGATACTTTTAAAACACTATAAATAACAAGTTTGTCGTTTATAATCTTTTTTTAAACAATATAATTAATTTCTATTTCGTGAAACGTCTTTCTTTTTTTTAAGTGAAGTGTCTGGTGGAGCATAAATTTATTTGCAGATACTTTATTTTGTTATGTCTTCCATTTCTTTCATTTCTAATTCTCTCTGACTAACATATATAATATTTTTCTACCTCTGGTAGCTCGATATCTTTTCGGCATTATTTAACTTTCAGCACGATGCAACTATTTAGAATTATTTTTAATTAAAACCAACTATGTTAATGTGTCAAATTCACGAAGTACATCTTAAAACACATTTTAAAACACAAATTTTAAAAATAGGACGTTAATTTTTTGAGTTGTAGATACCCTATTCCAATTTATTTCATTACAATTTATTTCATCGCTTGGTACGTATAATACACAGAATTAACATCAGGGCCCGATTTAGAAAATTCTTGACTATAGGCACAACTCGGGGTGGGAGCCCCCTAACACTGATGTGGGCGAAAAATTTCCAAAATTGATACACAAAAAAATAATCATGAATCATTGTGAAAGTGCCATTTTACCAAGAATAGGCTATTTGAAGCGTAGAAGCCTAGTGCATTATCAAATAACAAAAAGCAATACAACATATTAACTTCATCATTAAAACACCAATACAATGCAACCAGAAAAACTTATTAATCCCTTATGCAAACTATAACATACATATGATGAACTATACATATAACTATACATATGATGAACCAATTAATCAATCAAATTTGAAAGGATATATAAAAAAATTGCTATTAAAAAAGGTAAAATTGAAAAAAAATTGAATTGGGAATTTTTTCTTTTTTTCCATTTAAAAGTAAAATTTTTGGGGGGTCCCAACATTCGGGGGTCCCTAGGCCCGGGCCTACCGGGCCTAATGGAAAATCAGGGCCTGATTAACATGTCCGGCCAGGACAAAAATCGTGTGTATTTGTAAGTTCATTTAATTGCATTCATGTAAACACGCATTACAATTTATGTCATTGTACAATACGCAAAAATCACAGAATGACCGGTCTCCGGCCAGGACCAAAAAATTGCCAAAGCATCGCGCCCTTCCATATCGATGCAGATATGGCAGAAGTCATAATAGACGCCAGATAAAGACGCGTCCGGCACACAATGGGTTTGCAGAGAAAGTTCTGCTGCCAGTCTCTCTTTTACTACTGTTTCCAAACAAACCTCACCAGATGGTGGAGTGCATTATGAGGACCATTCACACTCTCGATTGTGGGACACAATGAACGCGGCACCTGGGCCAGCGAGAAATCATTAGGCGTCCAGGGTCATTGGAGGGCTTTTTTGTGTACCCCCGCCTACACCCGAGGGCAGTCAGCATTGTGCTGGTGGTCGAAAAAAAAAAGGGGGACTCAATGCGAGTTAAGTAAATGATACTTGATTAGGGTACCTGATGGATATTTCATGGGGTGGATTTAGATAGACGGAATTGCACTCTTGCATAAATAATTAGTGTGTATGTATATATATATATATATATATATATATATATATGGGTGTGTGTGTGTGTGTGTGTGTGTGTGTGTGTGTGTGTGTATTATAGTTATTTTCAACTAAGAATTTTTGTAGATTTAGAAATCGGGGAGAATCGAATAACCGAAAAATGTGTCAATTAAGTTCTGTTCTTTATATATGAGGCGGTGAAAGGCAAAAAGTGGTGTAAGTCAGTAAGTAAAGTGGTGTCCAAAGCGTTTTACTGAAAAAACTATAAAAAATTCCACTATAAATTGAACAAATCATACTTCATACTAATTATTATAATATTTCAAATAATAATTATTTGTAATTCCACTATAAATTGAACATGGAGATTACATTTTTGCCCTCAAATAAAAAAAAGTTGAAAATGGAACTTACACCACTTTGCCTTTCCCCGCCTCATATATACAGGGTGTCCGGACTAAAGGTATCCAAAAGTCATGACGTACTTTTACGGAACTATCCATTGGAATTTTTAAAAAATATTTAAATTGAAAGAACATCTCACCAAGTTTTAATATCAATCATAGATTTCTATATTAGTATCATAGATTTCGATGTGTGCACCTTTTGTAGCACGACAAATGTTTAAATGGTAATCCAGTTCTCTCCAAGTGTTTCGTAGCATATCAGGAGTTATTAGACTTTTTTACTTGGGTATTCATTAAATCCGTTGTGTATAAACAAAACATTGAAAATGTAGATGAATTGAAGAAGCGTATCATTCAAGCAATTCGTGTAATAACTCCTAATATGCTACGAAACACTTGAAGAGAACTGGATTACCATTTAGACGTTAGTCGTGCTACAAAAGGTGCACACATTGAAATCTATTATACTACGATAGAAATCTATGATTGATATTAAAACTTGATGAGATGTTCTTTCTGTTTAAATATATATTTTTTTAAAATTCTAATGGGTAGTTCCGTAAAAATTAGTCATGACTTTGGATACCTTTAGCCCGGATACCCTGTATATAAAGGACAGAACTTTATACACACAGATATACACTACCTGTTTTAGTGAAAAGTAAAATTCGTCATCATTGTCAAAGTTTATTTTTGAATTTCTATGTACTTCCATCTATCTATCTTTCTCTCTTTTCAATCAAATTATCCTTGGAAACGATTTTACAATGTTAATGCAAGCCTTTTCCCATTTGTTTTCCGTTTAGCCGGGTCTAACAGTCTCTAGGGGCAAGTTATGAATCAGACTCATCATGCGTTTCAAATGCGTAACCATTACAGTCTATACCAATCGTATATGTTACATTTTTTTAAGGCAGCCATTTACCTCCAATAGCATAACGCCTGGAAAAATGAAAACTTTCTTTATGTCTCTTCTTAGTTAAGTGCGCATACGTCGAATTTTAGGTTTCTTTATGATTTCTATTAATTTTTATATAGCTATTTTCAACTAAAGGATTTTTGTGCATTTAGATATTGGGGAAAATCGAATAACAGAAAAACGTGTCAGTTACGTTCTGATATTTATATAACTACGTAAACTTATATTTGTATCATCACACCTTATATGCGGGGTGTTTTGCACGTCTTTATCTATATAGCACGTACTCTTTTGGGCGATATCTGACATACACGGGTGTTCACACATTTTTGTAACGATTTCGGAAAAAGAAATGTATAAACAGAGATATGAATTTTGATTTCTAACATGTTCGATCTGATAGCCCTGTTGTTGAACTATCATATTACATCTTGATTTCCATGTTAAAAGAGCTTTTCTTAAAATGTCAAGGTTGATTTTTTTCCACTCCTCGATCTCGATCTTCTAGAGTCCATCCAATGTTTTGGGATGCCGCTTATCAGGAGCTTGTTTTAAAAGTCCAAATGCACAGTAATCCATAGGAGGCACGTCGGGGGACTTAGGTGGGATACATTTAAAAGGAATAGCCTCAGTTAAGGTTTCATTTCTCATTTTTTTATCTGAAAATATAGCAGTAGATTTAGAGGTATGGCCGGTAGCTTTATTCTGATGGAACTTAACACAATGAAGATTGTTTGGGTAAAGTGATGGAATGTCTTTTTTTTTTTTTTTTTTTTTTTTTGAAAGCAGGAGTTAAAACATATTTTCTGATAATAATCGGAGTTAATTTTCATAGTCGAATGTAAACTTTAACGCTTCTTTCCTTTTTTTATTAATTGTGTTACTTATTTTACGTGTAGAAATATTAAAACCATGCTTTTCACATGTTGGGAACGGTTATAGTTAATTATTGTTCTTCATATTTCATTTTTAAAAAATCGTTCGTTAATCGTTTCTTTAAATTAACGGCAACTTTATATTTAATTTAAGAAATCGTTCCTTAACCGTCTTCTTTAAATTAACGGTAACTGTATATAAAGATAAGAAAATGATATACTCTTTTTTTTGTTGTTGTTGAAATAAAACAGTAAAAAATTGATCTCAAAAGTGTTTTGCTCTTATTTTGTTTGTTTCCTTTTAAAAAGTATTTTTGAGTAAAAATGCAATCTATAGGAATAAAAATTTACAACGGAGACCCGTTACACACACCGCTTTCGATAATCGAATAAGAGTATTTCGCGTAAGAAAGTTCAAATGCATAGCCTTCTATCCATTGTTTATTTTTTAGTGACATTTTAAAGCAAAGAATATCTTTAATGATGCAGACGATAATTAAACACTATTCCGAATTGACGCTATCTAGGTTTTAATTTTGTTCATTTAATTTTAACTCATAGAGAAAGTCAAAATTGTTACAAAAATGTGTGAACAACCTCCGTGTATTTCAGATTAAAAGTCTCATAACATTTGAAGTGTGTGCTGGAATTTAATAAAAACTCTTCTTCTATACTAACCGTGATTACCAATTTCAATTAATTGGCAACAATACAAAAGTTCTAATTCAGATTAAAACATTTTCAAAATAATTGGCATTAAGAAATTTCCTGTGTTGTACTTCAATAAGCTACTGCGCCTGATACTGTACTTTTAGACGCGTGATACAGTCTCGACTCACAGAAAACGCATAGACGATGTGAAAAAGGAAATATCCGTCTTCCGCAGGTAACCCAAGTATAAGTAGACGCGGAATGTTCCATTTCTCGACTATAAATTGCGAAAAGTGCAAAAATATGTAATTATTAGATACATGCATCATAGCTAAAAACAAAACAAAAACGAAAATAAGTAAATAAGAATAAATTTTAAAAAAATCCTTTCATATTTTTTCCCTTCATTTTTATAAATTACGGATATGATTTTATTTTATACTATTCAACTATTATTTACGTCTTTTTTTTCTGCTCCGTAGATAACACATTTTTTTTTTTCGCCTTAAAGTTCTTTGGCAAATCCTTTCTATTCAACCGACATTATGATAATAAGCCCACAGAGCTTTTGTGTGTTTATGTGTTTTAAAGTGAGTTATAAATCAGTTGTTAATGCCACATTACTTTTCCCTAATGCAGTTGAAAGAGCAATTTACAGAGTCGTATTTGTAATTGGCCCCGAACGTTTGGAGCTTTCTTAAAATAGTTTTCTTTCAATTTATTTCGCAGCTTATTATCTTGGCGAACATTAGGCAACGTTCCCTTTGTATTTCATTGTTTATAACATTTTTGTTCCCGCTTCTCGTCTTTCTAAGGAATTCGTTAGAAAACTATGTCTTAAAACAAACATCAAGTTTTGAAACTGAACCAATAGTTCAACTTCTAAAAAGGGCTTTATATCTTCCGAGATATTCGGGAAATCGTCGTTTATCGTTAACTTCTGAATATTTTATAAAACGGATGGTTATAGAAAAGTTGTTTTTGTCATAAATATTCATTTCTTTTGTGTAAATCTTTTTATCCTCAATCTTTATTTTGACTTTTCTGGTTTTGTGGAAACCGACACTTGTTTGATGTATGACGTTCCAATTTTTTCTGCAATAGACTTAACATAAGCAACTCTATAGACTTAACATGTGCTTATTTGAATATTATAAGAATTCTAATGTCCATAATATCCAGATGCGACGTGCATTTATGAATATCTAATTTTTTTTATGAATTTATGAATATTTCTTTTTCTTTTTGGACTGCGATGTAGCAATTGTATATAGAATGTGAACGGAATTAACACTTCATCCCAACACCGGGGTAGCTTAAAAGGGTTGAGCATTCGTATCGATATGAATAGATGCGGGTTTGGCACCTGGTTTTGTAGAATATCGTTACAGTTAAGGTCCACGTGGTCAGGGAGAGGGGGAATGTACGAGCCCTCCAGGTGCCTCCATTAAAGAAGCAACCAACGAATCTGACGGATCCTTCGGCAAAATGTCAACAACAATAGGCATCAAACAAAGTCACAAATAGTTAAGGTGACGCATCGGTCCAACGATCCTGTCTAGCTATGAGTCATTTCCTTGTCGTTGCCTATCTTATCCCAGAATACCAATTGCATATTTTTTAATTCATTTTTTTTCGTATGAAAATAGATGTTTAAATTAAGAATTTTCTGAGTGGTTTAAAATTTAAAATTTTTCAGTGGAGTTCTTTAGCAGGCAGTCCATTTTTTGTTTATCAGTGCAAAATTAAATACTCAAAAAAAAAAATTAAAATATGAAGTTGTTTGAAAACGTGCACGTTGCTTTTAGAGATTTTTTTTTTCAATCTGTGATTTTGGGAAAAATTTCCGTCAGGGAATTGAGGTGCAGGTATGCGAAGTGAATGGATGTGCCCCAAGTGGACCTTCATACGATAGACAGACAGGTGGAGGGCGAACAAACAGGTATAGTTTCAATCATCATTTTATATCCGTGATCTGGTGAGAGGGAGGTGATAAAGCTTTTTCGCAATATCCAGAGAGCTCTACAAGTGGGGTTATCATCTTTCTGTTGATTAAGAAGATAAAAATTCGACATAAATTGTAAAAATAACTGTGAAATCTAAAAGTTTTATGTGAACTATACGTACCACGTTGAAGATGTAAAATTCATCTTTGAAAACGATCAGAGATTTCCATGTTTTCTCTTTATGAGCTACGTTGACATTTGGGCAATTTGTAAGTTTTTTAAAAAAATTACTTATTTTTATTTATTTATTTATTCTGTGTGGGATTAATGGTTAATCTATGCACGGATAATCGAGAGTTGAGAGCATTGCTTACATTTCTATTTAAATTTTCATCCAATTTTTGATAACATTCTTTGTACGTTTTCACTTTTAAATCTCGTGTTAGCATATCGTAACTTAAGTATCATAAAGAATTTTTTTTTCACGTAGGATTACGTTCCTCTATAACGGTCCTCCGGAACGGAAAATTTCAGACACTAAAACCGTGCGTCCGTACCTCGCGAGTTATAATTTTGGCAGCCGCCAAACCCAGTCTGTATCGCTTGGACAAGTAGTAAACAATTAAACAGAAAAGTAACAAAATGCGACAAAATTTTGACATACATATATGTATATATAGATACATCTTACTATTAACAGCTGAAGGTAAACAAATGTTAGTTTGTCAGTCAGCAGACACGGGGACGGGCTAATCTCGCGAACCGAGCATAGCAGGATATCGGGAATGGTACCGATATACGCGGACGGCCGAGACGCGTGCACTGATGCTATCTTCAACTTTCAAAACTTTAAAAATTTTAAATTATTCATTTAAAACCGCCGAACTCAATGGAAGAGGAGAGCTGAGACAGGTGACATTCCGGGTGGGCCAGCTCCTTTCCGTTTCGCAAATTTCCACTATTTTCATGTATGAAAAATTCAACTTTTCCGTCCTCCAATCGACAAATTTTTTATTTCCATGTGTTTTACAACTCTTCATCTTTAACGATACACACATTTTTATAAATTTAAAAATGTTTTTCATTGCAAACGAAGCTTTTTCCCCAAAGCAGTTTTCCGAATTTCACGAAATCGACAATTTTGATGGACAAATATTTCGGTTTTCTGCATTTATAAATGTCAATTTTACGATTTATCGGCATTTGCTAGATGTTCAGCTTCCAAAATATACCAAATACATTCAATAAAAAAAAAGTTTTCATTCTAAAAGAACGTACTTGCAAAACTCACTTTTAACTGAATGCCGAGTTCGTAGTTTTTCGACTTATTATTTTACTCACTAATAATTCCAGAAAGTTCGTGAAATTTGTTTCTAATTAATGAGCAACTGATAGAATTCTTCCACCACCAATTTTGAATTCGTCAGAACTGTCTTTCTATTTTTTAAGCACTTTTTCCACCCGATATTAATATTTACATTCGGCCTTACCGCAATATATCTCCCATCTTGCTAACCTGCCTGTGTGTTGTCGTATTTTTTCCGTAACTTTATAATTAATCTCAACATATTTTCTTTAAATTTTTTAATTCTTCATTTTAATCTTAATTTATTTAATCTTAATATATTTCTAATTTTTAAATTTATCTTACCCTTCTACTTTTAAAGGAATGAAGGTTTTAAACTTAATTTTTATATTAATGTAACTGGTAACTTTAAACTTAATTTAATTTAATAATTTTTTCTATTGAGCACATATACATTGATAATAAGAATCTTGCGACAGGAGTTAAAGTCAATAGTCCCAGGAACTCTACTCTTCAAAAGAAATTCTGCTCAGTTGCCAAAAGGAAAAATTATTAGTTGAGAACGAGTCATTTAATAATTGAAATCCAGAAATAATTTTAAAGTACCAGAAATAATTTTAGTTTTAGGAAATGAGAAGTTAAAACCTTTAGAATTTTTTCTAATTGAATGAATTTCTTTTTTGTCTAAAAAGCAAAATTTAAAAGAATTATTTCAAAAGCCAAAAATCGAAATTTGAGAAATAAAATTTTAAATTATTATTTACTTTTTTAAAAATTCTAATATATTTTAAAAAGTGATTAAACGGTTTTTAATCATTAAGAAATGAAACTATTTCATTTTAAATTGAAAAAGCAACACATCGGGTTGCCATTCAGCTAGTATATACATAACACATACATACATATATCCATACAAAAGACGTAAGCAACGATAAGTAATCTAACGTTAATAACCCGCGATATTTTTGTTAGAAGAGTCTACCAGAATTTTTTTTTTTTAAATTTCATGTGCTAGATTTTTTTATTTGTAATTTTTCTGTAAATTCATTGCATTTTTCTTAGCGGTTTAAACGTTGTATGTGGAAGTGAAAATTGTGTACTTCCATTTTCTGACGACCATTCCATTCAAATCAGTTTCATTTTACCACCCCGATACCATCACCGAACCACTGTAATACCACTTCAATACCATCACCGAATGTAAAGACGGACATTTACTTTTCATTACGTGATTCACGTTCATTATTTTTAACATAAAAAAAATTTACTGGGGTCTTAACGGCTCTTAATTCCGTTTTAAACTGGCGTGCGTTTATAGGAGCTACTTGATGTAAGACCATGCAAATTTGCAGCGTGTTTCACGCTCATAAAACCGTTTTTGTTACGTATGTGAACCCGGCATACCGTCTGACTCATACAAAATTCATGCGTTTGCCTACACTCCCCGAATCCCATCGTTCTTTCTGGGGGAGGGCGAGCCCAGTTCTTGTTTCGTCGACCCTTTTCGGGTTGTTACGACCTCGAAAAACCGTTCTCGATTTCTTGTTCCTCAGCTACTATAATAATGTCTCTCTGAAGAGGGATCAAACGGGGGTTTTGCAAGGGTGCTCGGGGAGGAATTGCTAAGCCGGGGGGAAAAATGGAATTAAAAGAAAATAGGGGAAACTCCCGTACTCAGCACTGTCAGTTTCGCAGTATTCTTGGAATGTTTGTAGAGTAAACATTCTGTATTGCAAGTAGCAAAACTGCCTAAAATAAGCAAATTTTCAAATTTCTTGACTTGCAGTATTCTATAGAATGTTTAGAATCAATCAGCACAAGTCGCGTGCATTTAAGATAATTTCGAAGTCAGATACTACAGTTTTGTGCAGTACATCAGTATTTTAAGTCTATTTAATGTAGAATGAAATTTTTCCCTTGATTCACTTCACAGCGTTCCCTTTTTTCTTCTATTTTCATTCAAACTGCTTTCGCGGATTTTAATTTAAAGTAAAATTCTGAAAATATTTTCCACTCAGCAAGAATATCCTTGCAAAAAATACCCCTCAAAATCTTACCAAATATTTTATAAATAATGATAATATATTCTATTTAAACCTTGCCTGTGCACTAATGTTAAAAAAACCGAACAATCCATGCAGCTTAAAAAAACTAAGCACGCTTTGAGTTTTGGTTTTTATCAAGATTTCAGATGATTCGAGGGTTTCTATAAGATAATTCTTTAAAATCATACAAACGACTTTGAAAATCTGTTATATTAAAAGATAATGATTTAAAATCAATTAGTGAAATTATTTCAGCGACATTAAACTCTACTATTTTTTGTCTCATCCAAAAAGATGACACTGACCTTTTACAGGAAGCTAATTGTTGGAGTGGATTTGCATTTATTTATTTAGATTTCGTTTGCTGTCAGTTTTAACAGTTTGCCAATATCAATATTTTGCATCCAGTCACACTGATTTTTTCTCATCTTACGCATGAAATTCATTCAAAACTTTTGTTAATTTTTTTCCCCTGGGGCATCTTTTCTTCGATGCTAGTTGCTCTGTATCACCTAGTGCCAATCTACCTATATAAAACAATTCCGTAACTGACTGACATACAACGCACAGACCAAACCGCTGGACCTAACGGGCTGAAATTTTGCATGGCGATTCTTCTTATAGTGTAGGGGTGCACTAAGAAAGATTTTTGAAAAATTCTTCTTAGATTTTTTAAAATTAAATTTTTAAGCTGTTTTTGTGACTTTTTTTAAGTTTGCATTTAAAATAATAATTTGAGGGTTATAAAATTTATATCACGAAAAAGATCACAAAAATTCCTTTAAAATGAAATCTTTTTCGAATCTTTACCTCCATTTTCTGATTTTTTGGGAATTTTTAAAGATTCATTTTTAGAATTTAATTTATTGAATACTGATCACGTGATTTCTTTTTCTGGTACTTTAAATAAATTTATCGTCACGTGATAAGAACGAAATAGACAAAAAATATTTTTTTTTCTTTCTAATGCGGCAGACGATTGGACATTACCCAAAAAAATATTAAAATACAGTAAAAGATATTTTCCTCAAACTGTACTATATTAACTGTACTATATTCTTTAGTATGTCCTATTAGATTTAATTTGAATATTTTCATCTACATAATTTTGTCTTAAAAAATATCCCTTACGATTTTTTATAAACATATATATATATATATATATATATATATATATACATATATATATATATATTTTACATCAATTGTATACACTGATCGTCGTATTTATTATAAATATATATATTTATTTTTTTTGGCATTAATTGCATACATTGACCATTGTATTTAATTTGAATGTACTCCGTAGCGAAGTGCGGGTTTTCAGCTAGTATATAATAAAAAATAACATGGTCAGAAATTGTGCCAATCTACCTATATTACCCAAAACACAGATGTAGCAAGCGGATTTTCAATATAAATTCTTCCACAGTAAATGCTGTCGAAACTGAGAACTAAGACATGATAGAAAAATCAAGTCTAGATTACTGGCGCTATCAAGCTTAATGATTACATCTTTTTATCAAAAGGGCCGACTTTACCACCTAAGCAAAAGATTTCTTTGGTCTGAGTAATCCTGTAAAAAAGTGGAAGAATCGATCAAGCTAGGAGTATCATTACATGTAATATTTGCAGTAAGGCTTTATCAATCAGTATATGGAACCTAGTTTATAGAGACTTAAGTACTTACAAAGAAAGTAACACAGTATATTTTTTTCAGTTTGAAGTTACTATACATCTGGTGAAGCGAAAGGGACCGCGAAATGTGCAGAAATTTCGCATTACTAACCAGTAAATTGGAAATCACCAGTTCTTTTGTTGATAAAACAATGGAGATTGTTATTACTATATATTTATATACATACATACATACATATATATATATATATATATATATATATATATATATATATATATATATATATATATATATATATATATGTGTGTGTGTGTGTGTGTGTGTGTGTGTGTGTGTGTATGCATTGCTTGTACATATTTAATCCTACTCTCGGAACATTAGAACATTATCTATTGAGTCCTATAGTTTGTTTAATAATTTTTAAATTTTTTTTAAAATCAATGAGGACAGCACATGCTAAAATATTGAAATAAAACTGCGTAGTATTTACATTTTCATGATATTATTGGATCATTTCAAGCTTTGAAAGCTAATTGCAAACAAGAATATAGCTACTTTTTAAAAAAAAATTGCAGTGTAGCATTACCACGTGGAGATCATTAGAGTGACCTAAGGAGACTCGAAATTCATTTAGATAATAGTGCAACCATAGACGTAAATGATGTCTTCAAAGTATGGAGTTCTACGAAAGAGAGAAAAAATTATATAATAATGAACTGTACACCGCAGACTTGTTCTTAACACTTTTTTATTACCTTGCATGTACTAGGACAATAACCTACTGTGGACGAAAACGTACCTTCATTTTTTATTACAGGGGTTTAAAAATGACTGCGTTGTAGATACAGTTATTAAAATATTAAAGACAAAATTGAAGCAATAAACTGTAACTACTATGATAAATAAAATGTTTTTATAACCTACTGAAAAAAAGAGAGGAACTCCTTTAAAACTGAAAAAAACTGTCGAAAGGATTGTTAAAAAAAAAAAAAAACGTTGCTTCGTTGAGATGTAGTTTTCAAACCATTTATGCCAGCGTTTCTTCAACTGCGGGTCACAAAGCGAAATTTTGGGGTCGCGAAAATTTAATTCTGATACATGAACTTAATTCTTGTCTCCCGCCGCGAGTATCTAAGACATATGTTTTATTTTATTTTTTCATATATACTGGAAGCATGTTCTTCATATTTTATGTAAACCCCGATAAAACATCTATGACTTAAAATATTTAAACGAAACCATTTCGGGATAAAACTAATGATCAGTATTAATTTATAAATAATAATTTTATAATGAAATCGGGGAGCGGTATATTTGTGTGCGTGAATACTTGAAACATGTATCAAAACTACTATTTTTCATAGGAATATTGTTTACCAAAGGAATAAATTATTTTTGAGAAAATACTTATCTTTATATCCTTATTTCCTGGGGTCGCGAAAAACGATGATAAAAAGGGCCCTGAAGGAATAAAGTTTAAGAAGCGCTGATCTATGCCACGGAAATATAAAGAAAAATTTCTTTGGATATAATTCTCTTTTTTAAATAATTCTTTAATAAACAAAATAAATTAAATGCGGAGGAACATTGAATGGAAAAGATAAAAATACTCTTTTCTCATGATGTCATGATTTTAGCTATAATTGAGAAATTTTGAGTCTCTTATGGGGGGGGGGGAACCAAGCGGGAGTAGAATTTCTTCATCAATATTGGACCTAAATTTACGAATAAAGGCATCAAGCCGTAGAAAAAAATGTATTTTCTCGCAACGGCCTTTGCTAGGGTACATTTCTACACCGAGTTTGTATAAGACAGGTTAAAGAAAACAATTTATACAACTTATTAAGGGGATCGTGGATTTTCAAAATACCAAAAATAGAACAAATGTTGGAATTTTCTTTTGGGTGTATTAATATTTTTAAAATATGTAAATATTGGAAAAAAGTTCATTTAAAATATGTAATGAAAGTTAAAATGAAAACTTGGGGGCTTTAGAATAGTAAATATTAGAGGTAGGTTAAAAAAACATCTTTTACATGGCTTTTTCTCAAACTGCGTAATTTCCAGATTTGCAAGTCTTTGAAATGCTCCTTGCGTCATAATTTTTGATGAAATTTTATAAAATTTGTAATAAAGACTTCTCTAATACATAAAAAATAAGTTATGTATCCGTTTCAGGTTTCGAGATCATTCAGATAATAAAAGTTTAACTTAAGTGTAGAAAAGTACAAAAATTTCCTGAAAATTCAGAGTACATTCATAAAAATATTTCCTAAAAATTAACTATTCAACGAAAGCACAAAATAATACATAAGTCTGTTCAAAATGTATTTGTAAGCAATATAAAGGGAAAATTAAAAATTAGATCGCAAGGAGCATTTTAAAAAAATATAATAAAAATTTCAATTTTTAAAGTATAAAATTAAAAAAAATATATTTACAAAATTTTATAGGTTGTTTGATATAGTTATACTTTAATGAATATATATGCAAAATTTCATATCTCTGAGGTAAAATTTTCAAAATTTGCTATGTAAGGTCCACCATCTCCTCCTAATGATCCGAGGTAGCCTAGCGGTAACGCGTTGGGCTTCAAATTTTCACTTAACATAAAAACAAAACCACTTTTATAAATAGTTAGGGACAGAACAGGTTCCAGTTGGTGTAGTATCTCTATTATGTAGTCTCGATCTGCAACATTATATTTTCGCAGAAAGTAAAATATATTAGAAAGAAAACGAAAACGGCCCATCTACTTGCTACGAACTCGGATTTCACTTTCCTACCATCGGGCAAGAGTCTCCCGAATGTCCCCAGTCCACACACGCTCAGTCATGGGCATCGTAGAATCATCCCGCAGTCAAAAAAAAAAAAAACGAGGCCCAAAATCCAGGCGGATCCTCGAAAGGTAAACAGCATTGCAGGGGGAAAAAAACGAGGCAAGAGATGTAGAGGGGGGATTGGTATCGGGAAAGGACTGATGAGAATGGATGGTTTATTCCGGACTCCTGACTGTGTGAAGACGTTTCACCAGATTTGGTCCAAAGCTTGAAAAACGATTTTCTCGCCCGTGCCCCAAATCCGCGGCCGACGGATGAATTGTGAAAACACATACTGCGGCAGGCGAAAATGATTTTCTTTGGGGAAATATTTATCTTTTTTCTCTGTGAATTATGATGCGAAATTATGATTAAGAGTAGGTGCTGCATTTATATCGGGAGCGTATAGACAGTCATTTTTTTTCGAGGGGGGAGGGGGAGGTTGGAGCTAAATGTTGCGTACCGTCAAATAAGGAGAAAATAATCAGCGAATAAATATGAGAGCACGAAAATGCTTTCCTAAGCCAATTAATTTGACAGTTTATTTATCTTCTGATAACAATAACACCAAACTCTTCCACCCTAAGTTTCAGATGTAAAAGTCATTTGCAGAAGCCATTTATTAAAGTCTCCTTAAGTTTACAAATAAAGTTATATTTTCAGAAAAGATGGTATATAAAACAGGTATTCTGTGATAACCTAGTTTGAATACACAAATTCATAACTTAATAATCTAATTACTTTTAGGAGAATTAGATTATTAGATTCGGTTATTAGGTACGAATATGTATAAGGCCAGAAGCATACTAGTTCAAAGCCAAAATTCTATTTCTAATGGCTTCTCACTGAAAGTACCAATGTCCGGCACGACTTATGTAGCTCGAATTGTCTACTTGTCTCGTCAGTAGAAGGTGACTGCTCCTCGGCCCAAGTACTCTTGATCCAGATCCAACATTATCGGCTCTAGTACTCTTGCCTCTTTGCTGGCTTATGCCTTTTTCATACCCTATTTATAAAATCTATATATGCGTAATAACACCTTAAAGTGCTTAGAAATTTTGTTAACCTTCTCGAGACCCAGTAGAATGGATAAAAGGCCCATGCGATAACTTTCAACAGTGAAGGACAACTTTAAATTGATGACGAGTGCTTTTAAATATTTTATAATTTGATTTCAATGCTGTCAGACTCACGTCGGACATTCATAATTGGGACCATAGACACATCATTTAGAATTATTAGGGAAGACCGTTAGCGGCATGCGACAAAGCGAAAAGCCGGCGGCGTTGAAATTCCCCATAGGTGGTCTACGCAGGACGGAACCGGAAGGTCGGGTGTTCGAGGTGTGGAAAGATGGAGATTGTTCGAGAAAGAGAGAAAAAGGCATAAATAGAGGT
>OU015498.1:173080316-173125316 GCA_907164885.2 Dolomedes plantarius | reverse complement strand
TTGTTCCTGCGCTTGCGGTCAGATAACGTTGCTTATCTGATGAGAGATTGCGTTTCTCTCGATCTATGCATTAGAGAACTCAATCCAATCTTGCTAAATATATGTTTATGCATGCATGCATACATACATACATACATACATATACAGGATGTCCATAATTAAACTTCCCTACTTTAAAGTTGTCTACAGTCGAAACTATTGTTCAGAAAGGTTATGAAATTTTGTGTAGGACATATTGAAGGGATGGGAATTTGTTTGAGAGAATAAAAAATTAGTTCAAACTTTCACCACCAGAGGGCATTTTTTGATGAATTGCACATTTAGGCAACATTTTCTATAGTTAAAAAAATTTATTACAACAAGACCATGTTCAACATGACGATCATCATTTTCAGCTACCATTTGAAATCGTAAGTTAGCATGTTCAACAGTTGACCGCAGTGTGTCCGGGGAAATGCTGAGAACATGTCGTGAAATGCTGTCATTCAGATTGGGTATAGTTATTGGTTCAAGACAGACTAGATGTTTCACATGCCCCCAAAGCCAAAAGTCGCATGGGTTGAGGTCTGGAGATCGGGGAGGCCACACATTAGGAAAGTGGTGGCTGATGACACGTTCTTCTGTAAAGTGATTTTTGAGAACTTCCTTAACACGAAGGATAATGTGTGGAGGAGCTCCATCTTGCAAAAAAATTGTGCGTGAAAGGCAATGACGTGATTGCAGATCCGGAACAATTTTATTCAGTAGCAAGGATGCATATCGCTCCCCGGTGACCGAGCATGTTACTGGACCTCTAGGACTTAATTCCTCGAAGAAATACGGGCCGAGAATAAAAAATGCAGAAAATCCACACCACAGGGTTACTTTCGGTGAATGCATCGGAACATCTAAGATTAAACGCTGATTTTCTGGTTCCCAAATTGCGTATTCACCGAACCGTCCAAATAAAAGTGTGCTTCGTCTGTCCATGGGATATTCCAAGGCCATTCTGCATCAACTTCAAAGCGAGCTAGAAACAGAAGTGAGAACCGCTGTCAAGTCTCGAAATCATGTGTGAGCAACCTCTGCACAATTTGAAGCTTGTACGGATAATACCGGAGGATATTCCGCATGACCTTCTGGACAGTTGAACGGAGCAGATCCAATGCTTCTGCCACACGACGGACACTGGTACTAGTCTGTACTCATTGGGAAGCTTTGTCCTCTTCCATCTGAAGCGCAACCTTCTCTACAGCTTCTGCAGACACAGGTTTCCTTCCTCTTCCAGAACGAATGTTAAAAGATCCAATTTCTTAAAATTTGGCCACCATTAATCGAAGACCTTTAACAGACAATGGACCTTTTCGTATCCCCTTCAAACTCTGAAATTTTCGTAGAGCAACTAGTGCTGAATTATCGTTTTGGTAAAGCAATTTTACTAACAAAGTTCGATCTGGTAATCGTAACGATGACATTCTGATTAGCAATAGCAAGCACGCTGAAAACAAAATCTCCACGAAAGTTTCTAGGTTTTATAACAGCTTCTGATCTACGTCGACAAAAATTAATTTGCATATTTGTTTCATCTTCGTTCCTTTAAATCTTTTGTCCGAAAATTAGTTATCGAACAAGTTTCGATCGACTTTGCAATCACTTTAAAGATTGTAAAATTTAATGAGTATGAGTTATTGTGTTAGGGTGACCTATGGATAAAAAGATGGTGAAATCTTAAGTAAAGAACCAGTCATAAATGTGTAATTCATCAAAAAAAAGCCTTCTGGTGATGAAGTTTTTAACTAATTTTTTTTATTTGCTCAAACGAATTCCCATCCCTTCAATATGTCGTACACAAAATTTCATAACTATCTGAACAATAGTTTCGACAGTAGACAACTTTAAAGTAGGGAAGTTTAATTATGGACACCCTGTATATATATATATATATATATATATATATATATATATATATATATATATATATATATATATATATATATACAGAGAGAGATAGATAAATGTAGATATAATATTTATATGTAACTGTCTGTCTATCTATCTATCTATATATATATATTCATTTATAATGTTCCATTTTTATTACCTCAACAGAACAATCGCACCCTAGTCATTTCCTAGCACCATATTCTTTTGCCACCATTCTGCTCTTCTTTCGTTTTTTTTTTCCTATTTCCTTTCGCTACTTCATCGGCGACACTCTGGCTGGTCGATTAATTTATCATCGACATAAACGTCGAGGGTGCATTGTCGACGGTGTTTTATTTATCGTCCGGAGGCACGTCACTATGGGATTAGGTTATTATTTCCAGTGAAGTCTTCTTCCATGTATATAAATATTGCGGGGGAGTGGGGGGGGGCTGTCGCGTGACACAGGTGAGTGCGCTAATCCGTTTCGATTAGAAACATTCGTTTCATTGCTTCGATTCTCTGCTTGTTTCCATCTAGGGAGGTGGAGCAAAAAGAAAGTCGAATGTTAAGTAACGGTCGTAAAGAGTCGGTTCATGCATTTTGTATCAAGCGTATCTATGACATCGATTTCTAGCTGGAGTCGATTGCGTTATATCCAATTTTCCGGGGCTTACTGTGCAATACAGTATTACTGATGCGAAATTGGTAATGAAAGAGAAATGATTATTTAGAGCGTATATATATATATATATATATATATATATATATATATATATACGCACACACAGGGAAACTTCTCTATGGTGGCCAATAATGGTTTTAAAAAAGTGGCTGTTTGGAGGGGTGGCAGTCGAAAAGAGGTTTCTTCCATATTATTGGGTCTATGGAGTCTTTAAACGGTTCTGAACAAAATATGGCTGACCAGTTTCAATATATATATATATATATATATATATATATATATATGTGTGTGTGTGTGTGTGTGTGTATGTGTGTGTGTGTGTGTGTATGTATGTGTGTGTATGTGTGTGTGTGTGTGTGTGTATGTATGTGTGTGTATGTGTGTGTGTGTATGTATATGTGTGTGTGTGTGTGTGTGTGTGTGTGTGTGTGTGTGTGTGTGTGTGTGTGTGTGTGTGTGTGCGTGCGTAGATTAAATTCGAGGACGTTACGACCGTGTTGTCAAAACTAGGTGTTGGTCGAAAAGAAATTAATATTTGGTGATATTTCCTAGCGAGAGTCTTGTTACAGCGTTTTATCTGTAATAGGAAAGTAACAACAAAGGAAAAACACTTCTTCCATTTGTGTGCAATAACGATTACTTCTTGAGGAACACGTCCATTAGTAACTGGAGAAAACCGAGTATCTTTTCGAGAAAGTATCGTTAAGAATGCGGGTCCTAAAAAAGAACGGCACATCAGGCGACATCTCAACATGGATGTCTTTTGGAAACGGAGGAGGGCCAGATAATAATTATCGTCGGCGGAAATTCGGGAGTCCCCCCTCGGGCCCATTCCCTTTTCAGTGGCAACCGCGGTTGGTGTCGACTTCATTTTATCGCAGCTTCTAATTGCCTTTTAAGTACCTAGACTGCATGTCTATTTAAAGAAAATCTTCGTAATTTCGGGTTGGGAGAAGGGAAAAAAAATATATAAACAGATGGAATCATAAACGTCCGTTCTGAGGCTCTGACGGTTTCTTATTGCGTCGAGAGTGGAAGGGCTCTTCATTAAGTAAATGAGGCCTTTTGAAACGGAGCGTCGTTTAAAAAGATCGGATAGAATGCTGTAAACTGATAGACGAGCGAGAAAATGAGAGCTAACTCCTATTTTGTGAAACATTTTTTTTTTTTTATCTTTAAGGCTTTTTTTTTTCATCTTCTTTTCTTGGGTATTTCATAAGCGATGTTAGAGGGAAATGAGATATGAAAGTTTTCTGGGCTTAAAACATTTCTGTTTGAGCGTATATCTTGCTAGAACCAACCTATTGTACCTAATTTATCACAATAATAATTTACGTATTTATATTCCCATTTCTTCTGGTAAATTTCCTTGTCAGAGCCGAACAATGTCAACAAAAATCAATTCATGAGCATTAAGTATACCTCTGCAACAATAAATATCTGTCTATTCCCAAATGATTGTTTCTTTTTCAGCATTTATTTAGGAAATACAATATATAATTCTATGTCTATCCTCTGTTTTGCTCTCTCGTTCTCTGTAATAATTACAGATCTATTTTCATATAAATACATCCAAAGTTGTTTTCAATTTGTAATATTTGCTCTTAGTGCTTACATAATGCTGCATTTAGCATTGGATAAGTAAATATATAGAGTTCAAAAGGTGCACCAATACTTTTGAAGTTCTGGCATAGGCTATACAAAAGCTAAGCGGGAAAAACTTTACCAGAAATATTATTCGAACTTTCGGCATATCATTTTAAACTTTTGACCCCGGTGGTCTTTAAAAAACTCAATAACATGTGTTTGTTTTCACAAAGAGGTAATTTAAAAATGGGCCCAAAGAGAAATGGACACTAGTGTTATCATCTGACAAAATAGTGACTTTTTTTGCGGACAATGGGCAACAAAATGTCTGATGCATTACATAAGAACCCAAAATCCGTCCTCTGTTTCGCCTAGTATGTGTTTCTTCGCATCCAATTTGATTTCTTTGGGTTCATTTTTTTTTTATTCACGCATACATATATATATATATATATATATATATATATATATATAAATTATTTCCAATGGCGGGATACAACACTATATCTATCTATTTATCTCTCTATATCTATATCTATCTATCTATCTATCTATCTATCTCTATATATATATATATACAAACAAGAACAAACAAACAAAAGCGAACTAAAACGTCCGAGAACCCAAAGCGAGAACCCAAAAGTCTCCTATCCAATATCTCTCCCACACTGGAGCTGGAGGTAGAGCGGGTCAAGACAGTATGTGGGTAAAGTCCATGTTCTCTCGTCGGTTACAGAGCTTGCAAAAGGGTTCTGGAACGATATTTATATGGCAGAGATGTTTCAAAAGGCAATCATAGCCTATCACTAGTCGAAACAAGGCGACTACTTTCTGCCTGGGCCATTCTGGGACTTCAACATTTTTGCTTCACCATATCTTATTTGAACTAAGATATGGAATATATGTCTATTAGTGTCCTATGGTATATGTGTATAAGTATCCTATAAGTATATATATGTATATAAGTATCATAAAAAAGACCATCTGTCGCATTTGATTTTCGATCCAAGTTCTCCTAACCCCGAGACCGGTATTAAAACTACAGATGTGCTCTCCCAACAACGTGAAGATGTCATTTTTCAAATTTCATCCTTTACGACCTTAAGGCGACAATGGACCATTAAAAACTTTTTTTTATTTATTAACCAATTGCTATGAAATTTTGTATACTTATAGAGTGTTGTTTAGAGATTGAAATTCTAAATAAATAAAAAAAATCAGAATGTAATTAAATAATATATTAATTAAAATCTGTTTGTTAATTACTCTATTTAAAAATGCTCCATACGCATCAATTTTTGTCTCAGTTATCTAATTTTCTTTCTTAAGCTAGCTTTATATAGATATAATAAAAGTTAGTAGCAATATTAGATTTACAGTCATATTTATAAAAACTGGGAAAGAAATCGATAAAAATGGATCATTTTATGCAAAATTTTATCAAAAAATTTCTTTTGATTGTAAAAATTTTAAGGTGTTTTAAAATAGTATAATGAATTTATCACTAAGTTTTATTCTAACATATATAAATAATCCTTTTATGAAATTTTATGAAAATTAAAGAAAAATTATGACGCATGGAACATTTTGAACTCACCGAAACGACTTGTTTTGAGAAAATCGCATTTAAAGTTTTAATTTGACGTAACATTTCCATTGTTTACGTTTGAAAAAATACTTATAACTCGGTTAATAATGATCGAATCAACATACTTTTTTTTTAATTTAAAGCTGATGAGTTGCAGAATCATTTTCTGAAAGAAAAAAAATCGTTTTGGGGACATATTTTTGTCAATCTGAAGGTCCATTGTCTCCTTAAAGCAAACATCCGCTATGCGCATGTGTGGCATATCGAGAGTAGTTTTTCCTGGTTCAGCTGACTATACTAGAATTCTGCTCTCGTAAATGTTCACATATCCAGAGTTGGGTGTCTCATTCATTTTTAGCCCCCTTTTTTTTTCTTAAACTTCATTTGAGTGACATTTCATGCCGTCGTGGTCAGTTTTCCTGATTCAGCTGGCATGCCAAAACCCTGCATTAGTAAGTTTCCCGAGTAACAATTCCAGAGTTGGATTCCTCGCTTATTTTTGCCCGCAGCCACCTATTTTCTTAACTTGTGGGAATGACATTTTGAGTGACATTCCGCGAACAGATTCCCTGATTCAACTGGACAGCCCGAACTCTCCCTTTTTAAGTGTCTACATTTCCAGAGCTGAGGCTGTTACGCATTTTTACCCGTACTACATTTACCCCCCTTAACTTATGGGAATAGCTTTGCACATTATTCCTTCCGCTTCCTACTTTCGGCTGAAATAATAGGTGCATCTCTCTCGGTTTTATTCCTATGTTTCCCCAGCGAATGGACCTCGGTGCTATCCCTCTGAAAAGTTATATTTTCAGAGACAAAATCCTCCTCCAGGCTTCGCGAAAACAGGGTTTCAAATCGTTCTCTCCTCACATTTTCCGGAAAAGATATGCTGTATAAATCATTTTTATTACTTACGGCTGTGCGTAAAGACAAAAATTTAATATCTTTGAATTTTAGAAGCCTGAAAAATATTTTCTATCTTTTCGTTGCAATTTATTTAAGAATCTGGAAATCTTTCTTTCTTTCTCGTTTCATTCCGGCTTCTTTATACATTGATGGAAATATTTAATGAAATTCTTTTGAAAAGCATATTTCGCAAGTTAATCAACTGACATATCATTCGGTTTTATTAACGTTGTTTTCCATTTAAGTCTCTCCCCCACCCACCCTTTCGGCGGGTTGCTGTTTTTCTCGCCACTGCACCCGTACTATTGTGGTTTGACAAGGGAATTTCATCAAGGTTTTAATATGAAATGCTCTTAAGTAGGTTCTATGATATAAAGGTTCCTGTTCTTTGTTCCCATTTTTATATAAATTAATATAAATATGAATTTTAAGGATATTAAATTTATCACTTTCGGAGATCCGTGAATGAATGACAGCGGTTATAGAATTTTGTTTTCAAATTTAATAGTGATGAGATCGAGTTGATCCATTATTACATCTTGGTTATTGCATCTTGCAGAATATTCCCCCCCCCCCCCCACCCAAAACGACAGCGATATATTTTATTTATTTTTTAGATATTTTTTTTCAAATCATTAATCAGCTCCGGGATATTTAGTTAGAGGAATCAAATTTCGCAAGGAAATCCAAAGATGACGTGGATAAACTTGAGTTATTTCCTTTAGGCATCTTTTTCAAAATAGGATTGTCATGTTGTCAAATGTTCGACATAACTCCTAAGACGCTGGTTTTGAACGCTACAGTCTGTGGATTTTTCAAACTGACCCTCTGAGTTTTCAGGTGGAAAGGAACCTGTGTGAATACACCATGCTGTCCAGGTTTTGGGGAGGTCATCTACAGAGCGGACAGGACAAGCTGTCCAACGTGTATTCGGAGGCAATCCGAATGTGTCCGTAATCTTTCTGTTTTATGAAAATTTTGGTTTGGTTTGGTTTGGAGAACTACAATAAACTTTTTGCTACACGAGAGCTGCTGTTCTTGTTGTTGTTGTTGCTTATGCCACTTGACAGACAGCAGTATCAGATCAAGTCCCGAAGGCTATGATCGATGAAGGTGCGGTTACTGTTTTAGCTGGCACCACAAGGGTCGGAGTCCAACTTGGCCAAAGGAGCAGTCCCATAATTTTGAACCGTGTCAAGTATCGAGACCAGAACACTTGACCCGCACCTCCAGAGGTAATTTTGAGAACTTGAAGGACATTGCAGCCACGACAGATTTTACATGCACCAGCCGTCATTAGTGTACACGGAAGTGGATTTTTCAGCGACGAGCATCGAACCAGGGACTTTCAGATCACTAGCCCGCTGCCTTTGCCAACTGGGCCACAGCGTCCTAACACGAGAGGGAATTATACCGGGACCTACAGTTTAAAGCCGATTCCGAACGGCTACAAACATCCATGCCAGCAGTGGGACTCGAACCCACAGGATCTGAACCGAATGCCAGATTTTATGAAGGGAGAGTAATCTTTCTGTCTAAAGAAGTTCTTGTTTATAATTGTAAATTTTTGATAAGATGTGTTAAAGTACACATCTTATCGACTCTCTAGTCTCTGATAGTCTTGAAACCGTCATAAAGTTAATGTAACATTTTAAAAAAAAATCATTACTTTTTAAGATGCTTTTGTATAAATTAATTGATTACTTTGTTGGTTGGAAGCGGAGAAGTGAAAAACAAACCCCTAAATATCTTTGAAACTCTCTATTATTATGGAGAATCGACTCTATTAGAAGAGTAATAATTTCCGCCAATTCCACCACTTAATTTTCGCGTATGAAAGCATTCTAAACGAAACTATTAATAAAGCTTTCTTTTAGGATGCCCTATATGCATGCGCGTGAATTACAGTTTCATAATGAGAGATATGGGATGGAGTGAAAGAATTGTCCTCTAGTGCCGCGAAATGTTCTAAATTTCCGCCACCCACAGCGGAAGGAAATTGGCGAACATGCAATTCGCGTGTGAAGTTATGTCCGGCGATCGCTAGTGCCTGATAAGCGGCTCCGCAGCCCATCGATTTCCGAGACTGGACGTTTTCGGACAGTTACGCTGCGTCAAATAAAACGCACAGCATTATACTGAATCGCTATGGTGGAACGCTTAAGTTACGATCAGGTTCAAATTGTCGGAATGCTGATTATTATTATAATGTGCAATCATTTAAGTATTGTGACGTAGATAAATTAAAGAAAAAAAATAAAAATCCACGTTGCGTATCCGAACTTTGTTATAAAAAACCGGTATACTTCAAAATGTAGCCTAGAAATTTGAAACTTTTTGCGTGGGAGATTTATATGCTTGCGTAACTATATGGCAGCTTCAAAAACTGTTACTTAAGCGTTTCAATTATAACTAAAAAGTAAATAATTCAACAGAGAAAGATATTTACTAACAGGAAGAATGCTGACAACATAAACCGAAATTTCACACTTAGAACTAAACGCACCATAAATGCAAGATTCTGTAGCAGTAAAAGAATCAGCATTTATTAGCGGTAGTGCAACCATAATACGTATCTGACAGGTATGAAAATCATTGTCTTTCAAAATCAATATTTTCGAAACCGTCGTTCTTACATTCAAAAATATTTTTAAAGGCGAAGTTTCAATGCTTTTTTGAATGCTGAAACAAATTATGACAATAAAATACTCCAGGAATCAAAATATCCTTCTTTATTCTAGCATTATTTATCTGCTGTATTTAGAAACCATAATGGGAAATCACTATAGGGACTGTTGAAGTGACTAACATAAAACTAAACGCGTCACAAATACTAATTATTTCGAAAGTTAAAAAATAAATAAATAAATCAGCATTTTATGTAAGATGCATTCAGAGGTAAACGTCCTAAATGATTATCCAAGCGCTGTTTAATGTCATTTATTTTGATCCCATATATTCGATAGATATGGTTTAACGTCAAATATGCAGATTTCAAAAAGAAATCTGCCCTTTTTCTCGTCATTAAAAAACAAGAAACTTTCCCCGTTAGAGCAGTATTGGGCGTCTTATTATCACGCAAAATAAATGAAGCAATATCTAGTTACCTTACATGTCAAATTCAATTCCAATATATTTCAGTATTTTCGCTATATTTTTCTTTCATTTTACTTTGTGTCCTTAAAATAAACAAATCATAACACGAAAATTAATCGCAATTGTTTGACTAACAAAACTTAATAAATCTTAAATCCTTTGAAAAAAAAAAATGTATATATATTTGTGTCACTTCCAGCTGTGCGTCGAAATGAATCTTAAAGGAAAGTTTTCTAATCATGAATACTTAATGAAACCTTAAATTAAAAATTATTCGCAATAACAAGGGAGGGAAAAAAAATTGTAAATTTTAAATAATTATTAGCACTCAATTTTTGTTATCACTCCTATTTATTAGTACGTGAGATGGGAAAAAAATGCAGTGAGGAAATTCTTCGCCAACTCTCATTGCTAAATCAAAACTGATAAATAAGTAATGAGAAAATAAATTAAGATAACGTATTACGAGCTATTAATCAGAGTGCTTGTTGATAAAAAGCAGAATTATTACATTTTAATTAAAATGAAACCTGAAAGATTAAGTGCACGTAGTTCCACGGGATTGGAAAATTGGGACCGGGAGAAATATGAAAAGATTTAATAACACTTTTCAAATAAATGTTGGAGATGGTTTATAAAAATGCGACACATACGGGATTCTAGGGGTTTAAATAATGCGTTTTTTAAAAATAGGGTTCTATTCAAAATTAGCGGCTCAAAATCCAGTTTTATGTTAAATAGAAGTACACTACATGCTACATCAGAAATTTTTGTCTTTCTACTAAGACGTTGGGGTACTCAAACTGCCGCCAACTAAGATTTTATGAGCGACCTGAAATACTCACACTCATTTTCAGGCGGGTAAATTTATTGTTGCTGTTGCTAATACCCCCTGGTTGGAGGTTCAATTCACCAGGTCTTAAATAGGCTATTGGGCTGAATTATTGTGCTCCTGTTTTGAATTAGCACCACAAGGGTCGGAGTCCGACTTGGCTAAATGACCAGTCCCGTAAATTTTGAACCGAGTTAAGTGACGAGAACGGAACACTTGACCCCCGCACCTCCAGAGGTAAATTTGGAACTTGGAGGACATTGCAGCCACGCCCTATTTTACGTGCCCCGGCCACCATTAGTGAATACGTCGGTGATTTGCAGCGACGAGCATTGAACCAGGGACGATCAGATCACTGGTCCACTGATCTTGCCAACTGGGCCACCACACCCATTGGTAAATTTATAAACATAATTTTAGAAATTTTAGCCTGAAAATTATTATCATTTTAAGCTTAATGCTTATCGTTAGACAATCACAGTTTTGTTATTAGCTGCAATTTATTGGCTATTTATTATGGGAGCACCATACAGGAGAGTCAGCATTGCTCCCTATGATGGGGACGACACGGAAACGACCAAGCCTTATTCGGAATTGAACCCAAGTCCACTGTGTGGCAGCTCAGAACGCTAACCACTACGCCATGTGGGCGGCATCCTTCAAAATACAAAAATGGGCCACCTGCTGCTCTCTTTGTTCGCATCCAAGTATCTTTATATGTAGAAATCGGCTTACTGATTCTTACCTTGATGACATATTGAGAGTAACATACAGCAAGTATGAAGCTGATTTATTTAAAATAGTCAAAAGTTTGTCTCGACATTAAAAATCACACTCATTTTTAAATAAACGCCATTTAGGTTTTGAGTTTTAGTTTTTACTCTATTGTATTACGCGGTATAGTGCACGATGGTGCGGCCCGCGTAACGTAGTAAATATATGCATGTGGCCTGAGAGAAAGAAGAAAAAAAAACGTTAAGTGTGGCTACTATAGAGGGGTAAACTGTATCTCACCGCATTTAACATTACCCACTATAAGCTGGTATATTCATTACTTTTCCTCATCAAAGGAATATAGACATTTCAGCTTGAAATATTTATATATTTTCTTAGGATGAATGTTTCGCATCTAGGTGTTAGATTACCCTCAGAAATCTCTTTTTCTATCAGATGTCGCTTTAGCTGTACAAAGACCTTAAAACTACAATTTTATGTAAAGTTAGACAGCTCTCAGCGCCTGCCATGTATGGTCTGAGACTCAGTCTTTTGAGGAATTTAAAAGTAAAGCTGTGAGAATAAAAGCCTCTTCCATTTTACCATTCTTTGGATGGCCAGAGGTTTCATAATACTTTTCTTTTAAAATCGGCTCAACTCTCCGCATGTTAAATGGTTGCCGTTTCCAGCGTTGGTTAATTTCTGGAAGGGATTTTCATGCGATCGATTGAATATTTTCCCCATGACAGATTAAATATGAAATTGAAATAACAGCAAACAACAACAACAAAAAAGTAAATTCGAAAGCTAACATTTTTATATCAAAAAATAATTTTTTAACGTAGGATTACGTTCCTCCACAACGGTCTTCCGGAAAGGAAAATTTCAGACTCTAAAACCGTCCGTCCGTACCTCGCGAGTTATAATTTTGGCAGCGCGCCAAACCCAGTCTGTACCGCTTGGGCAAGTAGTAAGCAGTTAAAAAGAAAAGTACCAAATTGCTTCAAAATTTAACATACATATATGTATAAATATACATACATACATATATATAGATACATATATACATAACACATACATACATATATACATACAAAAGAGGTAAGCAATGGGGTTACATAGAGATAAACAGCTTTATCGCTCTATTATCATACTAGCTGAATACCCGTGCTTCGCTACGGAGTAGGATAATTACAATGAAAAATAATGAAATTGCTTTTCAGAGGATTTTCTTATCACATTTTTTTTTTGTTTCTTCATTGGGCGGAACTAATATTACCAGGCTCGTCCGCGAACTTACGCGTGAGCAAGCTACGTAAAACTGATCGTGGGAGAAACAATTTTCCTCTTACATGTACGGCAGTATATTTTAAAGTTTGGCCTTGAGACTTATTTATCGTCATGGCGAAGGAGACTTTGAGGGGAAATTGCAGTTTTATATATACTAGGTTTAATTTAATATCCATAAATCATACTAATTTGAATTAAATTCTTAAAAAAACTTCCATCTTAATTAGTCTAGTAGTTAAATTTTATCTTTTATTCTATTATAATTTTTTTTGTCAATTTATTTCGTTGTTATGCACGTGACGCAAAATTAATTTAAAGTACCAGAAAAAGAAAAGAAAGCACGTAATCAGCATTTAATAAATTAAATTCTAAAAATTAATCATTAAAAATTCACCAAAAATCAGAAAATGGTGGTAAAGATTCGAAAAGATTTCATTTTAAATTAATTTTTATGATCTTTCTCTTGCTATCAATTTTATAATACTCAAGTTATTATTTTAAATGAAAACAAAAAAAGTTACAAAAAAGTTTAGAAATTTAATTTTAAAAAAATCCAAGAATTTTTCAAAAATCTTTCTTAATGCACCCCTACACTATAAGAAGAATCGACATGCAAAATTTCAGCCCTTTATGTCCAGCGATTTGGTCTCTGCGTTATCTGTCACTCAGTTAGTTACGGAACAGTTTTATATAGAGAGATTATTGTCAGATATTGTGAATGTTGGGGGCTAATCAAAGTAAGATCAGTGTATACTTCATAACAAGACATTTATATACAGATGCAGTCTTGCATACGCAAGGCTCGTTCCCATGTAAGTTGAAAAAACACATGTGCATTTGCCAATATACGTATATACACGAAACGGTTATGATAAAAACCCCTAAAAAATGAACAACTTCTGGCACACCCCATCTCATTCATGCAATTTGTGCTGCGTTCGGAATTCCAGTCACAATACCTGAATTACTTTCCATGATTTATTCCTATTCATTAAACCCGGGAGCTGCTTTTTTTCTCATTACTTTACCGTACTATTTCGGCAGACAACGCTCGTACTAATGCGTCTGCATTCGAACGGACAAACCGCCCTCCTCGATACGTTTGAGGGATATACCTCCATAAAATCACGTGGGAAAAGTAACACTGGTGAGGTCCCCCTCCCCCCCTCATTAATTACTCTGCACGGTTTCACCGGGAACAAATCCACCCCTGTCAACTCCCACTTCACCCACCGTTCGAGGGACCGTTGTGGGGTGGGAAATAAGAGGTCAGATGTGACTGCTCTACCCCTCCCCCCGATATATCCCCCCCCCTTTTTTTTATTATTAATTGAGCTGTGCAGACTTCATGGTCAAATCAATTTAAAAGAATATTTATCACTGAGCTCAGCAGGCTGCACAGGCTAAAGTTTAAAATACATTTGTTTTGCAGAATTTATAGCAATTTTCTCTAGTTTATTAAATGCTATAAAGCAGTGGTGCATGAGTTTTTTTCGATGACGACCCACATCTTTTTATTAAATATCCATCGACTCCGATGAAGATTTTTCGGTCGTAGAAACAATGATAACAAAGAAGAAAAAAAAGAAGAAAAGAAGAAGAAAGAAAGAAATTAGCAAATTTTGACAAACTATTTTAATAATCTCTGAATTCTGTGTTTACGTAAATTTACTTTTCATAATAACAATGAAAAAAAATCAGGTAGTCTCTTCTAACGAAACTACCGCGGGTTATTAACGTAGGATTACTTATCGTTGCTTACCTCTTTTGTATGTATATGTATGTGTTATGTATATATGCATCTATATATCTTGGAAAGCGATCTTGTAACTTTTCTATATACGAAACATTTACCATATTTCTTGACTTTCCCTCCGACATGCGAAAAAAAAAAAAAAAGAAGTGTTCTTCAATAAGCTTCTTCAGTGAGAGACATCACTTCAACCTTTCAGTCTGAATTCAGAACAATTTTGAGAACACTATTCAGAGTTGCGTATGTCCCTTACTGCAGTGCTTCGCAACCGCCGTGCCGTGGCACACTAGTGTGCAGGGAGGTGATCTTGATTGTGCCGCGGTGATTTTATCGATTATAATAATAATAAAAAATTAACCACCGCATTAGTTAGAAATTTTTCTAAGTAAAATATTCCTCTAACTTTTTGCTAATATGTAATTTCTCTGGGTCGAAATTATACACAAAACAAAAACATGTTCTTAACATACACTGTATGTATGCTCGAGCGTCATATTTCTGGATTTCAGTTAAGAAAGAATATCCACAAATTTCTGACAAGGCCATTGCAATTTTGCTCCCTTTTTCTACGACATACTTATGCGAACAAAGTTTTTCGACACTGGTTCTCATTAAAAATGACAAACGATCATGTTTGAAGGGTCTTGACCATGAACTTCGAGTAGCTCTTTCTAATATAGAGCCAAATATAAAACGTACATATGTTCAAAACAAGCTCAAATATCTCATTAATAAATTAGTTATGTTTAAATTAACTTTGATTGATTAGGTTTAAGTAAAATCCAAAAAACAAATTTTAATATAAAAATTTAAAGAGAAAATGTTTTTACTTGTAAACTATAACTTTATATTAATGTTCATGTGTTGGTGTACAATTCAAAATGATTTATATAAAACTTAAATGATTATAGTTATCTTGATACATAGAGCTATTTTATTGTGTTTTTTTATCTAATAAAAACATATACGTATTTATTGTAATTTATGTATTTGCAAGCTTTTTGTGTTGTGTCGCGGAATTATCGAAAATACGTTGTTGTGCCTTGGAAGATAAAAGGTTGAGGAGCTCTGCCTTACTGTATCAAATCATTTTAAAAAGGTGTTTTTTTTTTTGTTGCTGTTGTTTTTTTAAGTGAAGGCACTTGTCAAACATTCGCATTTTATTCTGTTACGGGAAAGGGTTATAAAATTTAGAGTGATCGTAAAACACAATTTTAATGATTCTTTAGGCGACGAATGGGTGTTTTTTCTTCCCTCTGCATTTTAGGCATGCAGATAATTAACCTTTATTCAAATTTTTACATCCATTTAAATTTAAAAGGCGTGAACTGGTTCGGTCACCCACGGAGATAGTCCCTCGCCCAAGGTTTTTTGTGAATAACGTGCCAAGTCATATTTTACGGTTTACATACATGATTACTTTTATGAGACAAGCATTCGGCAATTCATTGGGCAGTTAGCTCTTCAAGTTGGTAAACTGTGCGTGTGTGAGTGTTACAAAAGACTGGTTGTGCGAGCCCAAACAACCTGATCGTGCATTATCCATCATCCAGTTTTCACCACGCAGCAAGCACTGAAAATAGAATTAGCAACTGTTTAATCACCATGGTATTGCGCACCCTCCACTTGTAAAATCCTCCATTTTTCCTCGCGTTAGTGCCGTTCCATTCATGATTCAGGCGATTTCGGGTCTGTCATGAGCCCTCCCCCACACTTCAGCGCCTCAAATGAATTCTCAGTAACACTGTTATAATTCTTCCTCACCCCCACAGTCAATCTTCTCTCTCGCTCTCACCGGCGAAAACGATTTTTTAAACCACCCTCTGCACATACACGCGAATAAAAAAAAGGGGGCATAAAAGAAGAGGAACTGTCACTTCCCTTTGTTCTTGCCACGTGGCTCTCCCAGAAATTCGAAAATGTGGAAACCAAAGCACATGCTGATCTCATTAGTTCTCCGCGGAAGGTTCTTCCATTCACAAAACAAAGTAATCATGTCGATTATTTTTTGCGTGGTCTATGAAAAATTCATCGGTCCGTTAAGTTAGGAGGAGGGGTGTGATGTCGTGATGCTACAGACTGTTGGAAAGTTGCAGAGCGGGGGAGAAAATGGTGTTTTGGGCGCACAATGGGATAAAAAAAAAACTTTGACGTGGAATATTTAGATGACAATTCATTACATCAACAGCTTAGAGAAATGCGTGTTTGACAGCAGCAAGTCTCTGTTGACAGTTAATCTGAAAGATTTCAAAGTAATCTCGGACAGCGATGGGCAGACATGTGTAGGATAAAAGGAATAAGGGAATAAAGAAAAAAAAATCCAAGCGACAGCTGACAACTTGACAACGATCGCGAAATGAACGGGTTTATATATTTAACAAAAAATATATAAATCATTAAAAATAAGTATGAAGCAACACACATACATGTGTGTGTGTGTTGGTGTTAGAATTAAAAGAGCACTCAAAAAAGTAAAGTCACACACTAGTTAGAGTTAAATTTCTATTTTTACTAAAATTGTTTACAGATAAAGAATACTACATACAGTGAGTATATAGTCACAACGTGTAGACGCATACAGACCAAGTCATGCCTAAGAGAGCGTCTGTCTTTCTCTCCAGTTCATCCTTCGCTCCCCTAGTGGCCCTGTCGTTTGCGTGGTAACTCATAACTCAAAATTCTTAGGCGTCATGGGTTAATACAATCTCACTCACACACATGCACACGCACACACAATATTATTTTTTTTCTGTTACATAAAATACCAGTGAACGTGCTGGTGCGTTTTTTATAAAGAACACAAAAGCACGTACTTAGTGTTTCTATGATGAACATATAATGAATCCATAGCCATATAATGAACATATGAATCCATAGCCTAAAAAATTTTCCACGAGAAATATCAAAGCGCACTTTATTAACACATTGTTGACCGGTCACGAGTAAACGCGTGTTCTCATGCACAAACGCAGTAACGTGTTATATCGCGTTTAACATGATAGCTAGTGAGCGTGAACAGTCAATAAAATTGCCAGTCAACAATGCGTTAACAATAAATTTTACATGTAACAGTAGTCTTATGCGAGCAATCTCTCTGTTTCCCTGTGCATAATGAACATGCTTCTGGAAATTCATTGGACTTACTTAAGAATTTGTTGATGTGGTCCTAGACTCTTGAAGATTGAAAGCTTCTTCCTATTAACAAAAAGAATTAAAACGATGTCGACTGAACTCTCTTTAAAATTTAACATGCAGTCATGTGTAACAGATTGATACTGCCACATACGCTTAGTGCTTTTCCTTCGTCGCAACTTTTGATCGAGTCGTATTCTGCAGGTTGCGTCCCTTGGCGTCAGGCTGACCCCTCCCTATCTCAAAACGCACTTAAGACTGTAGTTAATATTTAGCGTAACGCCGTCGAACCAAGTGCCATTAATACCGGGACAAAAATCCACGCAACTCCGCTTAAACAAGCAATTAATCAATAATAAACTCTGTAGTCTGTCCAAACACATTTGTACCTATAAAGAATTCAATAACCGCTGCAATATTCCTCCCCAAACCCTCCATTAGTGACCATAGGTCATTACTTCTCACGCGAAATCTGTGTATCCCCAAGTTTCCTTCCGGCGCCCGAACGGAACTTTCGAACACTTTTGGCGAAAAAGAAGTTTCTCTGTTTCCGTTTTTGACGGAAGAGGGTGGAAAGCCAGCAATCTTTTTCTACAAATTATGAATATGATTGAGGCTGGAGGGGGGGGGGGGGGGAGAAAACTGTTGTTTCCCGGATAAGTTTTAAACAGCTAATGACCGTCCACGCTGGAGACGTGGAATGTTTTCTCGCAAACTTCCTTGCAAGAACAGGCAATTATTTCTGTGTGATTAATTGAGCGAATCATCATAACAGACAAAAATGTATTAATGCAGCACAGTTAATTGTCTTTTTGATTCTAACATATATATGTACATGAGCAGTGTTGTTTTTAAGATTTAACCTTCATGTTCTTAGAATATTAAGGTTTGGTTTGGAGGGTTTTTTGAAACTTTTTGCTACACGAGGGATAATTAAACCGGAACCTACAGTTTAAAGCCAATTCCGAACTGTTACAAACGTCCATGCCAGCAGTGGGACTTGAACCCACAGGATCTGAACCGAATGCCAGCGTCCTAGCCATTCGGCCATCACCTGGCTTATATATTAAGGAGTTATATAGATTATTAAGGTGTTAGATAAAAATAATTATTAATATAACGGAGTAATTGCCCAATCCAATGATTTAATTTTTTCTAATGTGGCTTGCATTTTAACGACTGTCAGGACCTCGCGCTTAAGTAGCTCGTTTATGGTTTCCATGGTCACATAAACTACTCTTTCCTTACTATATACATATATCTTGTTTATTCATATATATTTACAGCATCTATGATACAATATTTCCACTATCAATTGATCATTATCAATCCTCAATCAGAACAATCATCAATCGAAAACCAGAAAGAGAGAGTCATAACTCAGTTCAACCTTAAGCCCAGCACAGAGACGAGAAGCACGTCCCGCAGTTATCTCTTCTCCTTCGTTCTTTTCTTCTCTTTACATACCCCATCTTTCAGAAAATCCAGATCATTCTGGAAGCTTCTGGCTCCGCGTGGGAAAGCTCCCGCGGCTTCCGGTCAGTAGTGTGTCATAGCATCTGGTCCCCCGGTGGTGGCTGTAATTACCTTAATTTGAACACTCTGCTAACGACTTGTTTAACGACACCGTCAATTTTTACTTAAATTGGTAGCATGTGGGGAGGCTTTTTCCCACTTAAAAAATTGTGCCTAGTGCCACCATGTGTGCGTGTTTCTGACATAGACAGTCGCCCATCAACACCGACAAATCTTGTTGGCCACTAAATTATGGAAGCGCCCTATAGGTGAGCCAACGTTGCTCCTTGTGAGGGGATAACACGGTAACGTCCAAGCCTTACTCAGGGTCGGAACCCAAGCCCACTGTGTGTAAGCTCAAAACGCTAACAACTGTGCCATGTGAGCAGCTCAATCCACTGATAAAAATATTGAGTTCATGTTTGTCAGTAATTCAGTACCACAAGACCACTCTCTAATCGATGCAAGTTTGTAAGAAAAATGACAGTGGGAAAAGTAGAAAAGGGAAATTCTCCATTACTCACTCAAGCACCTTAATAAAACTCAAAGCGGTCAATAATTGAAGAATGACAGCTTCTCAGAGGTCGCAGAAGCGTGAGAAAGTCGGGGAAGGCAGGACAAAAATACTGAAAGGACTCATCCAAAACTATTTTGCATTTTATCCTGCTCCAAATATCTTTATGGTAATTGAAACGTCCTCCACCTGATGCAACAAACCAGAATTTCATTTTCTTTTACCATCCTTTTGCGTACTTCAGAAGAAGTGCGACCGTATTTTTCTAGATGAGCGATAAAATGTCAAACAAGAATAATTATGTCTGAATTACACCATCAATAGTCCTGTAAGGCCACGGTCATGCAAATGGAACATTGATGAATATTTAATCAACTGCCGAAGCCAAAAAGGACTCTTCTTACTTGACCAGCGATCACAGTCACAGCGAAAGTCTCGCTTGCTGTCAACTCGGGAATTTTTTTTTTTTTTTGTGCTGATTCCCGGTGGCGGCCTAACCAACTGTTTTCGGCATTAGCAGCTACTTAATTAGCATGTGGGAAAGCTTCTGAGCACAATTAAGGAGATTTAAAGTTGTTAAATCCGTGGCGGGGCCGAGCCCTCTGGGTTCCAGTTAACGAGTAAAATCAGAAATCTACATTGAGGAAAGTCTGCGACTCAGGATTAGACTCCGCGCAAATCGCCGCACGCTGCATAATTAAAATGTTTGGGGCTAAATTACGACGTCGAGCGAAACGGGGGGGGGGGGGGGGGGGGGGGGCTGATTTTCGAATTCTAACCCCGGGTGAGATTCGCGTTTGGGAAAAATAATTGGGGGGGGAAGAGGGGGTCCCCAAGTTTTGCTTTGACTGATATCGGTTTCATTAAAGCGCTAATCCTGATTTAGAATTCAGGCTCGGGCATATAGTGTTGGAGGCAGTGCCATTTGGTATTCCGCGTGTTAATGAGGGAGAGGACTGTACAGGTTGGTAGGAATTCATAGACTCGGATACGGGATTCGTTAGGGTGGACATAATTTTTGGACCATGATCCCAGACCAAGGAATGACCTGTTAACGAGTTTTCAGAAGCACAAGCGTATGTTATTGTAAGCAAAATTAAACACATATTACAGTACTCTTTAATTAAAAACTCGTGGGGTGCCTTTGCGCAGTTATTGAAGGTCTTGTTTCGTTTGAGTATTGTTCTTGTTGACTGTAGTAAGGAATGGAAACAATGAGTTTTGCACTAGGTTGTAAAATATGTACTTGGTTTTAGATGATATGAAAATCGTATTAAAGTATGATTTTGTAAGTTGTTGCTAAATACGAACGTCGAAATCCCCTTCGATCTGCAGCAGTAAATGCCAGTATACACATATTCTCTCCCTCCTTTCAACAACGTCATATCTCAAAAAACGTGATTTTCCAGGAGAGTGATTTTAAAGTTTAAAAGTACATTAAAATGTATTGAAAATAAATTTCAATTCTGCTCTCCAGCGGCTAAAGGTTGAGCGGTGAGATATGATGATCTTGCAGGAATATACTACTCTTTCAGGGCATTCTGATAACAGGCATAACTAAAATTCGCCGATTTTTGAGATATGACGTTGTTGAAAGGAGTGAGCGATATTACTAGGTACCGTTAGTAAAATGAAACATATATTACTCTCAGGTTCAAACCTTGGATATATATATATATATATATATATATATATATATATATATATATATATATATATATATATATATATATATATATATATATTATTTGGGTAACCATTTTTAACCTTGGGTTTTATATTATTTGAAAACCCAAGGTTTTCAAAGAGATTTTGTTACAGATTCAATCCCTTCTGTAAGTCTCCATTCCTCTCAAAACTTCTGTTCAAATGAAATAAGAGCTTTGATTACTGCGTATGGTATTCCTCTCGAGTATTCCTGTTGAACGTTGAAAGGTATGGAAACAGTGAGCTATGAACAAGATTACGTATAAAAAAATGTTTTTAGTTTCATGTATTATAAAACAATTCCTGTATCATATTCATGTTTGTGAGTCTGTCGGGTTAGTTCAGGTTTTTTTTTATGTGGGTATGCTAAGAAACAATCTGGAGAATTAAGGAATACGGGTAAGATTTTTCTTTTAGTACTATATAAGCCCATGACTGTGAGTGAAAGAAATTTTTTCGGGATTTAGGATTTGAGAAGGTAACGTATTTTTGTTAAAAACATTTTTATGCTGTTTTTCGCTAAGTATTTTAGTCTTACTGGAAAATTTTGATGGGGTTTAACTAGGAACTGTTCCATAGATAACTTATTTTCTATTTTGAAACTGTCTCTTTGTAATTGTATATGTAAGTGTATGCGTACAGAAACACACAAACAAATGTATAAACACTTTGAAGGCGTATATATAAATAGCACACTCTGATTAAAATTATTTTCTAAAAGGACTGCGATCGGAATCGAAGAGAGAAATTGTCTCGGATATTGCACCGATAATTCCATAAGTGAATCTAATGACAACTCTTCTATGTAAGTCGCATAATTCTTGATCGAAAAATCTCCTTTCTTGTTTACACTTTGTAAGCATATATATATATATATATATATATATATATATATATATATATATATATATATATATATATAAGCAAGTTCGACTGTATATATATATATTTATATATACAGTCGAACCTCCGTATATCGAAGTAGCAAATTGCCGGAAAAAAAATTCGATATATAGAAATTTCGATATATAGAATAGAGCTTAGTTTTATCATAATTCTCCTAAAAAAAATTAAAGCTAATTTTCGTATATGAAACTCCATTTCTAATTTATATGTGAATCCCATTAAAGGAAAGTTAATAACAAAATGAATTAATATGAAAGATTTATTCAGTACTACATACCTTTAAAAAAGCAATAATCCAGACAGTGGTTATAATGATCACAGTTACATTTTTTATTTATTCAGTCCACTAAAAACTTAATCAGGGACCTTTTCCGCGAATTGAAGTCCACGACATATTGTTTCAAATGCCAAAAGTTGGGAGATTTTATTCTAAAGTGGTATAAAATGTCCCAATCTGTCTTGAAAAAAATTTCTATATATAGAGATTTTTTTCGATATATAGAAACAATTTTTATATGTAATGAACATGAAGATTTGCAAAGAATTCGATATATAGAAAATTTCGATATGTGGAAGTTCGATATATGGAGGTTCGACTGTATATATATATATATATATATATATATATATATATATATATATATATGTGTGTGTGTGTGTGTGTGTGTGTGTGTGTGCACAGTAAAGTGAGTTCAGAAATATGTCATGATTCTGAATATATATATATATATATATATATATATATATATATATATATATATATATATATATATATATATATATATATATGTGTGTGTGTGTGTGTGTGTGTGGATAGAGAGATAATCTGTGAAAGTGTGGCATATGTTATAATACCAAAAAACCTTAATAAGGATTATACATTTGGTAATAAAGAACCGAAAGTGGCTGTTTTGATAAGATTTTGTTCTATTTTCAGCGGGAAGTTTTAACCTCTTTTCCACTTTCTATTTCCGCTCTGCCTTTATATATATATAAATTAAAGGCGACTTTTTTTCAAAAGCCTTCTTCTCTCCGTACCTTGGTGACATTAGCTTGAGTGATGACCGAATCCCGCCATTATGCAAAAAATGACTCCGCAATAATGGCCACTGTCCATTAGTGTCCACAATCCAAACGCTCCTCAAACCATGCCCGAACTGGCGATGCTTTCCTCATAATCTGGCACTCAATTACTAACCATCACTTCGGTACCCAACGAGCGGTAAAATAATAATAATCGAACACCTATCGCAGCTTGATCAACCCCCTATCTAGTGTTCGAACGCTATAATCACACCCTAGGGGGGAACAAGGGTGGGGTCGGGCGACGATGAAATGTTCCATGAAGGACGAAAGGGGGCTGCGAGTTTTCGGCGGACTTCAATTAAGTCAAAACTAATGATGAAGTTGTAGAGGGTGATCGTTAAATATTCAAGAGAGGAGCGATGATTTTTTGGTGTCGGTGTTTTATATTTGTTTGACGATCGTTTCGGCCGAGCTGATTGATTTCCCGTGCAGGGTAGCCCTTCCTAGGAAGCATCAGGCGAGATCTGTGGTCGTGGGTAATTAAATCACCAGAAAACCCGTGTAAATTTATCAAAGACAGTAAGTCTTCGACCTACGCGATTATTGCGTTCCAGAACATTCCGCGTAAGTAGAATGTGCGTAAGTCGAAATTTACTCTCATCGATATCATAAAATACATGCATATATATACATACATGCATACACACATTATACAGGGTGTCCGGGCTAAAAGTATCCAAAAGTTATGACTTATTTTTACGAAACTACCCATTAGAATTTTTTAAAAAAATTATTTAAATAGAAAGAACATCTCACCAAGTTTTAAAATCAATGATAGTCTTCGATCATAGTATCATAGATTTCGATTTGTGCACCTTTTGTAGCACGACTAACGTCTAAATGGTAATCCAGTTCTCTCCAAGTGTTTCGTAGCATATTAAGAGTTATTAGATTTTTGCTTGGGAATTCATTAAATCGGTTGTGAATAAACAAAACATTGAAACTGTAGATGAGTTGAAGAAGCGTATCATTCAAGCAATTCGTGTAATAACTCCGGATATGCTACGAAACACTTGGAGAGAACTGGATTACCATTTACTCGTTAGTCGTGCTACAAAAGGTGCACACATCGAAATCTATGATACTATGATCGAAGACTATGATATTAAAATTTGGTGAGATGTTCTTTCTATTTAGATAATTTTTAAAAAATTCTAATGGGTAGTTCCGTAAAAATAAACCATAAATTTTGGATACTTTTAGCCCGAACATCCTGTGTGTGTATGTATATATATATATATATATATATATATATATATATATATATATAAATAGAGAGAGAGAGAGAGAGGGAGAGAGAAAAGGTCGTTCGCACTTTATGGAAACGATTTTGCAATTTATTTTTGTCGTTTTCATTTTGAGATAAAAATTTGGCAACTTCAGAATAATCGTCTGCTACTGTTTTGTTTTTATTGGATGTAAAATAAAAGATTTATTTTTAAAATGGCTTCTAAAATTGATAGATGGCTCGAAGATTACGTAGCTGCGCTTTCCGAGAAGAAATATTCTTATTAACGAATTATAAAGCGGAGTGAAAATCGTGGTTATGGTATTTAAAAAAATATATTTTTAATATATTATAAATTTGAAAGGAAAAAAAAGTCTAACTGAAAGTAAAAATGAGAACACGTCCGCGACACCTCATCCTAAGACTATTCGAACGCAGGTAAATATCAAGAAAGTGAATTTTCTGATCCTAAAACAAAATCCGCCGACTCAAAGATCCATTGCATCGAAACTAGGAATGTCTCCTGGCACTATAAGTAAAATAATTCATAAAGAGTTGAAGTTAAAAAAGATGTTTAAACCTACAGTTCATCTGCTTTTGCCAAAGCATATTGATGAAAGAAAAAAAATTGTAGAAAATTATATGAAAAACACCTAGCTGCTGAAAAATGGAAATTTGTGGTAACACTAGATGAAACGTGGGTGTATTTAAGTGATTGTAATAAAAAAAGATCAATTTCCTATTGGTCAACTGTCGGGAATGACCGTACGAAATGGCTTCGTCCGTGTACAGGAACGTTCCCGAAGGGAATCATGATAGTTGCAGGATTTTCTTACAACGAAAAATTAAAAATGAAAAAAGTCTCAAGTAAAGCCAAAATTAATTCACTCTACTATCAGCAAAATATTTTAGAATCAATTTTTAAAGAAGAAATTCGAGCCTTATATGGAAAGAACATTGATGAAGTTGAGCTTCATATGGACAAAGCCTTCAGTCAGACGTCTAAATAAAATGCCATTTATTTGGAAAAGAAAGAATCAGAAATAGGAATAAAGTGAATCTCATTTAATGAAATACCCGTAAAATCACCTGACACTTCTCCAATGGACTTTTGCGCTTTCGGTTTCTTAAAACGAGCCTTACGAAAACGGCCTCCAAAAACACTGAACGGACTTTTGAAAACGGTCCAAGAGGAATGGGGTAAAATTGACATGGCAGTACTAAAAAAAGTTTACTTACATGAAAAATTCGAGCTAGAGCTATCGTCAAGAACCATGGCTATCAAATAGAAGCAAATCGCTGCAAAAAATACGGCATTTATACATCAAACTTAACTATCAAAATCATTTTCATAAAGTGGGAATGACTTTGTTTATATATATATGCAGTACTTAATTAAGGATTCAGCCAGTGGGTTAACCAACGGTCAAGAGACCCACAAGGTCGCAACTTGTATCGCTACCTAATCATAGAGCGGGGTCGGCATATTACGTAAATACATAGTAATGCAGTCTTATATTCTGATGAGTATTTGTATATTTTAAACATCGATTTATAACACGGAGGAGATAGCGAGAAGGGTACTAAAGTTATAGTAATTTTTTACACGTATAACCTTGAATGACGTCCAGGAAACAAACGACCACTGGAATAAAATAAATCGAAAACTCATTTGTGTGGGATAGGGGCCATGAGTGGCGTGTCATTTTAAGTAAAAATGGAAGTTAAATTCGAAAATAAAAGAGTTGTAAGGGTATGAAGTTACCTGCACACTGAGGTAAGAAATAGCGTCAGCTGCAGGAGGAAAGATTCATTTTCACGATGCTCTAATTTGTTACTTAATCCACCGTTACTCTTGTGTGGGAGAATTGTTGCATGTTACTCCCCAACAAGATTAAATGCATCGCGTATCTGCATAATTCATCGTTTAAAAAGTTACTTCAGCACGAGATAGTCTTATTTCAGGAGACGGGGAAAAAATAGAAGAACCGGTATTGGGATTATGTACCGTCAGCAGCACACTGCTTTGACGTAAGTTGCATACTAGTTATACGTAAAGCTTAGAAAAATCACTTTTCTGGCAGAAAACATTTCTTAAATCCCCGGTTTATGTAAATTTGGACAAATTGAAAGACCGTCAAAATTCTCAGCTATGACGTGTATCCCTGCCGCAGTAGGACTGTCTTATTGACAATAAATTAAGTTACTTATGTAGTTGGGTACATGTACTAGGACCAAGGCACTTAAAAGTCCTTAAAGATCCTTAGTGTAGGACAGTTATTATTTTTATTAACGTCTTAGTTGGAATATCAATATTTTTGCATGGAAGGTAAAATAATTTTCTTCTACATTTGCTTTCGGCAAGTCCTGATATATATATATATATATATATATATATATATATATATATATATATATATATATATATATATATATATATATATATATACACACACACATACAGTGAAACTTTTCTATGCGAACAGTCATGGCCGTTTCGAGGAGTGGCTGTTGAAAAGCGGTTTCTTCCATAACATCGGCTCCATGGGGTCTTGAATCTGTTCTGAACAAAATAGGGTTGTTTAGAGGGGTGGCCGGATAGAGAAGTTTCTCGGTATATTATTTTATAAACTCTTATACATAAATCTGGGACCACTATAATGATGTTGCTTCGAGACCATATATCGCTGATTATTCGTCCACTTGTGACAAATGCTCGTATTAAACTGACAAAGAATCCTAAAAGCATGGATTAACATACCCCAAAATAATCGTTTTCTTCCTCATTTATCATGTGGAAGTTTTTCTAATGATTTTCAAAACTGAAAATTGTTTTCTATTGAAAATGCAAGATCAATACAAAGAGGCCACAACAATAAAATTTTGTTCAAGAATCTTTATCTCGTGGCACCTTTCTAAAATTATCTGGAACCAAAAATGATACAATTAATCTAGAAGCATATGAAATCTTGAAAAGGATGCCTTTTTGGGATTTAATATTCAATGTCCAATTTTTCGTGATTATCAGCATTTTTTGTTTGTTTGTTTGGGTATTAGCAGATATAAATATATGATAACGTTGCAAATTTGGATCCGCACTTGGCGACGTTGTTCGACTGGGTAATGTTTTATATTAAACTCTGCCTGCCGGAGATCCTACATAGATTAATTTTTACGTATTCTTCCATTTCATTTTTCAATGGCTTTAAAATTTCAAATTTCACGGCGACAAAAGCGAAAATCTGCATATTTGGCGAAATATCGTTCTCCAGACTTTTCGCAGAATGATGCATATCAAAGTTTTAATTCCCAGCCTTATAAATATTTCGCGGCAAGCTATTTCGCAGAAATGCAATTAGTTCATTAAATGCGTTCTTGTTAAATATCTTTCTGTAACACGCCGGAGCAGCCATTTTTAATCTGACGCGCCATTTAAATTATTCATTAATTATTTCCTCGACACCTCTTCGAGCGTTTTGCGAGTTGACACGCGTCCCGAGTCTGACTTTTGTTTAGCAGATAGAAATTCTTCACCTCCGTCATCGGGACGGTCGAAAATAATGGCGGGAAATCTAATTTCGAGACTGAAAATTCATTAAAGAACATTCTTCGAGATCTAATCGCCCGCGTCGCGTCATTCAAAAGCAGATACGCTTGATAACATTTTTACATTTCCCTACAAATTAACTACAAAGACGAGAGGCGCGTGCAACAAACTCTTCCAATCAGCATGCGGCACTTGGATCTCCATGGCAACCGCTGAAAACATTGAATCCACATTTCTTTTGAATTGTTGCCAACATTTAAAGCGCGTGCATTGTTTTATAGCGAAGTAATAAATAGGGGCTGTTCGCTGGCTGTAATTTAATTCGTCTGCCTCCATTTAGGTATCTACCTGATTGTAACAGAGCGTTCGAATGCGTTATTAATTCGACAGCTGTTTACCTCGGAGATTCTAGTCTGAACAGCAGACGCCATATTGATTCTTGCTCTTTTGCATTCAGTTACTTTAGAAGGAAGAGGAAGGGGGTGCTCTCCCCAGGCGTGGGTCTATTGTGTCACCTTCCCCTCTCCAAGTATGAATTCTAATTAACTGGAGATCTTCCGGATGTAGTTAATGCTTTTAATTATGAAGAAATGAAAAGAAATCGAGGCTGAGGGGATATTTTTGGCCCTCGAGGGTTGCCAGGCGATTAAATTGACGGGGATTTATCCTTTCTTCATTCCGGGAGATATTTTTAGAAGGCTTCCAGAATAATAAGTCGTCGGCTTAATATTGGTTCGTTTTCATTAAGAAGATGGAGCCGATCTGTGTAATATTATCTAATTACTTGTCAGTAGTAAGTTACAATTTAATTTTTTTTTTTAAATCTCGTATTAGAATATATTATCTTTTGTTTCAGTTTTGACTTCCGAGCAATTGTTAAAGTCGCACGGAAAGAATTGTTTTTAAAATTTAGAATTATTGGGTTTGAAGAGAAAATTAAATTCTCTGAACTTGTATTTATAAACTAGTTCCCGTGAGTTACAGGTTATTATTAAGAAGAAGGATGATGGCAGTGGTTCTTTAATATTTTTAAAAATTTTATTTCCAATGGCACAGATTAAAAGGCAACTACAGCCAGAAAAAAACACAACACAAGAAACACAAAAAACGAAAAAAGCTGCAGCAAATAGTCTATGAATCCAGAAGTCCCCTGGCCTCCCAGTTACGGTTCACAAGGGAATGTTTAGTCAAGGCAGGGCAATGAAACAAATGTTCACAGTTCATGACCAGTCCCAAGTCAAAGAGTCTGCTGAAAGGACTAGAAACAATGTTGAAGAGGTGTAAATGTTCCAGGAGACAGTCATGGTCAGTGGATAGTCTAAACTCGGCCACCACTTTATGTCTGAGCCCTTTAGAGGCACCAAATAATTTTTCTCTACAAGGCTTTAGAGAAGATCTAACTGTCAGACTCTTTTTGAACTCCTGTCTCACCGTATTTTTGATTATACGCTTTACAGTACTGTAAGGGACACTGGAAAGAGATGTCTTCAAGATCAAAGCACCTTTTTTGGTCAGGGAGTCAGCGATTTCATTGCCATGAACACCACAGTGCCCAGGGATCCACTGTAAAACAATGACCCTCTTACTGACATATAAGCTTTGCAACAGCCTCCAACAATCAAGTTCTTTAATATAGTATAATTTATTTCTAAGCTAGAAGCGATCCAGCGCCACGCGAGAATATAAAATTTATAGACTTTCAAGATCTCTTTAGCATTTAGTTTCAAATGTGTGAATAAGTTCTGGTTATTCGTGAGCAGGTTGATTCGTGAGGTATTTTTAAAAGCTTCCGCGCCCTACAGAAGAACAACAGTGAAAGGGCCTTATATTGGTCCAATTCATGAGGTAAAAATGCTCGGATATTAAATATATCTTACGATAGCAGTTTGAAAATTTTGATGTGATGTTTGTGGAAAGGAGGTTTGAATGTAATTATTAATACAGGAATTTCTAATTTATTTCTATGGTAATATTCATCCAAGTAACATAAGCCAGTTGAGAAACTGTTGGGTAACCGTTTTAGCATAGTTGGCCAACAGTTGGATTGAGTCGTTGGGGTTATGTTGAAACAACGGCCATCACTGCAGCTCACCCAACGGTTGGTTGTTAGTTGTTCAATTCTCATTTACAGTTAGGACAACGACATTTTATAATTGTCGGCCCAGCATAAACATTTTGCAGTTGGCCCGTAATTGTTTCTGGGAGATCTGCCAACGGTAACCATTTCCCAACGATGTATTTTAAATTTGCTATTGGGCCAACGAGGTTGTTTACTTGGGTATGCAATAGTTAAATTAAGCCTAATACGTTTAGTTAATCATTAAAGTGAGTTTAATTCAAAATACAATCCCTTCCCCCCTAAAGTACCAGTTTAAGTATTGACTTTTCCTTCTGTTAGGTAAAAATATAATTGCATTTATGAATTTTTTAAAAAATATTCAATAATTGTATGCCATACACAATTAGTGATTATAATCTATTTGAATATCTATATAATCTATTTGAATTATGGATAATTTTGACAGCATTTAAATAAATTTCCTTATTAACATTGACGAATGCAGCATCGCCAATTAAAATGGCACACTACTACATAATATATACATAATATAAATATATATAATAGTATGTCCTAATATGACATTATTATTCAATGTGTCTTTGGGTAGCCTTGGGACAGGTTTTCTGTTGATATCCTTCTTTTTATTTTTACTGCCAATATGTCGAACTCGATGAGCGTATTCCTTCATTCCCACTTGTACATTAGGAGAAATTTGCATTAGACTTCTTTCCATGTGTTTTTTGAATGAAAAAAAAATTAAAATTAAAAATCTGAACAAAACTTCCTTATCATTCCGAAAAGCTACTTGAATTTATAAGCAAGTAGTTGTTATAATAAAAAAAAACGTCCGTCACGGATGGTAAAGGGGGTGGTAAATAGTTCCATAAATTGACTCTGACTCAATAAGTTCACTTTCTTTAAGACAACTACAACATTTATTACTACACTAACGAACATACATATAACACTTATAATAGACAATGAATGAAACTTATGGCACGTCTGCCAGAGCACTTCTGCTCATCATGGTGTCTACTGAATTCTCCCCACTCGCTCACAATACTCTCACAAACTCACTCACAAACTTATGAGTGAGGAGAGCCTCACTCGCCACACTCCTCACTCGCTCTCCTCACTCATAACACAAAACAGAAGAAAGTGTGATATGGGCATGTCAAAACATATTTGTAGACGATATTAAAAGTTAAGTATGACACAAACGTGTAAGTAAACGAATGTTTAAGTATGGATAATGATATATTTACTTATACCAAATAGTAAAAGTACTAAATTTTTAGTTTAAAAATTATCGTTTTACTAGGTGTACCGTGCGAACTTTCGCATGCCAATAAATTCGATTAATTTTATAGCGAGGTTGGTGGTTTGAAGTAGGATGAAAGAGGAACCGGTTCATTTGTAGCGATTGTTTTTTTTTTTTTTTGTCAAATGACGATGGTGCGTAAGGACAAAACAAAACCGATTACAACTCACCTTTGGACACACAATTGGAGGTGAAGCATAATACAAAACAGGGGAACGTGTGATATGGGCATGTCAAAACACATTTGTAGACGATATTAAAAGTTAAGTATGACACAAACGTTTAAGTAAATGAATGTTTAAGTATGGATAATGGTATATTTACTTTTCAAGCCGATAAGCATACACTGAATTGCCAGAAGAACTGGGATATCACTCTAGTACGTCGTTGGGCATCGGCTATTAAAGCCAATATCATGCAGTGAATTTTGTATAGTCCCGCTGATGCTAGTAGAAGCCCTAGCAGTGAATTGCGTTGTCATTTGCGCCAATGTTCACTTGGTATGACTGTCGACAGACGACGTCGGTAATGATCCTCCAGGGTCTCTCGACGGCCACACTATTGCAGCAGGTTCGGTGCTTTGCCAGAATTGTACTTTTCGAGGTGAACCCTTGAAATGATCGAATTTAAATTTTGCCCGTATCTCCGAAATGCCATGACTCATCGGAAGAGCACCCACTATCATACCTCGTGGAAATTTCCCTAAATCATAGTGGCCTGCAATTCTTACTGCTCATTCAGCTTTTTAAGCATCCGTAAATGTATTTCGACCTCAAATTTGCTGTTTGCGGACAAAAGCATTTACCAGAAAATGATTATCGTTACATGTTCCGAGAGTGATCTTTTATCCCGGTTATTTTGGTGTACATTTGCCGAGGCTGTACATATTTGTAATTGTGGCTTTTCCCATGACAGCGTTTTCCATGCATGTTGTTTATTATTACTTGCCTTTCTTTCCTGATGAAAACTCCCCATAGAGGTGAAGAATTTTTTTTTGCAAAGGGCTTATTACATTAATCAAAATCAGAGTTACTATAATATCGACGTCGATTTGGAATCTAAAATCTTTAGGGCGGTCGTTTACTGGATCTTTTCCCACACCCCTACGATGCAGTCTCGGTTTTAACCGAAATATTTTGAATGAGTTTACAAAGGGTGGCTGAATGACATATTCAGACTAAGCCATCACCTCCTAATACTGTCTTACTCTCTTTACCCCCTGAAACTGGGTTTACCGCTGAAATGGCACCGCCAAGGTGTCTTTTTAACGCCAAAGTGCTGCTCAAGGGCTGGTGGCGTTTTCTGCTTGACAAATGACTAGTAAAATTGCGCGAGCAAGCATTAAAGGGCCGCAATTAAAGGCTGAAACCGGTGATGATAGGGTAGCGACAAAGGGGGGGGGGGAGCTATTCGGGGCAAGTGATGTCGCGATGTTTATGGGATGAAACGAAAGTGGAAAGATGTATCCCCTCGGAAAAGTATTTATTAGAATTTTTCGTGACGTTTGTCCCATCGTAATGAGAGCAGCGAACATAATATGATACTACCAAGCTCTCTTTAAACAGAAAGTGGCCTTTAATTAGTTTATTGCTACGTACTTGATGTATTAGCTATGTACTGACATTTTAAACATCGTAAAATAAGAACATTAGTTTCGATCTAAGATTTGCTTTCCCAGTTCCGAACGAAATAAACTGAACTTTCTTTGAAATAAATCAAATTTATTCATTTTTTCGAACAGTTATTTCGATTTACGAATTCAGAATTTTTCTTAAAATAATTTCGTGACTGTTTGCATCCTGACAGAGAAAATTCTCTTAAATAGTCGTGTCACATGATCAATTAAATACCACATTTATTATATATATATATATATATATATATATATATATATATATATATATATATATATATATATATATATATATATACAGTGGAATCTCGATCTATCGTTTTTCAAGGGACCGATTGAAATGAACGATAAACACGGCAAAACGATAGATGCGGAAACATAACAAAGCAATATGATCGTTGGGACTGGATAAAATGAACGACACATACGGAAAAACGATGGATTCGAAAACGATCGATCGAGATTCCACTGTAAATATATCTATATATATATCATTGACTATATCTTAAGAAGGAAAATTTTCTACGATAAAATAAACATGTAGATTGAACTGAGACACCTGCGTGCCTTAGGTCAGCCATTTTTCATGGTTTTAAAAAAAAAAAAATCAGGTTTACGTATCACCTAAACGAAGCTTTGTTTCCAGCATTTTAATTAAATGTTCCAGTTTCATTGCGTTATTGATAACTGAAGAACCGCAATTGATCATACATTCATCAAACTTTTGAGAAATTTATTCTGTGAGATCAACAAAGTATGTGTGAGTACCTTTGATGTCAATTTTTATCATCTTTAAAAATAGCTCGGACATTTGCGGATTTGCGCCATTTTTCCTGGAAATTAAATAGTTTTCATCCAAAATAAAACATTCCAATTTTAGATGACGGATTTAAAAAAAAAACAAAAAAAAAATGAAATTTTACATTACACCATGTTTTATCAAGCCTGAATTGGGAATATATAGTTAATGAATTATGATCGAAAATGGCAGTTGTTCCGATTAGTCACTGCTATTTTTTGTATACCATTTTAAGGTTAGTCGCCAGTTTTGGCAACTTTGGAAATTCACCAAATATTATTGCAAACATTATAGGTTACCAAATGATAGGTATCGGAACTACAGTCTTAAACGTAGCTATAATTCTGTAAAAATACGGCTTTGTTTCCGTTTTTGCTGTACTGTATTACAGACATACAAACTATACTTTTGTTGAATATTGACGTTGATATAGGATGTTATACCTTTTTTGGTTCTTTTTTTATGTCCAAAACGAGACAATCTCGATTTTACCGTAAATTGTTGATTATTGGCCCTCTGACGTTCTTTAAGTTACGAACTCATATTTTCCGGTTAACTAAATATAAAAGGATGAGGATTAGTTTGTTTAACACTTAAAAATTTCAGAAGAGTGGTCTAAATAGATGGTTAGTTATAAGTTTTTTTATTCTTTATCTTCAGGCTTGTGATCTGCGAAAGGAAAATTTACCTTACAAATAATGAAAAATGCACTTTAATCTTCTAGACGAAATAGCCTTCCCCAGAATACACTGCTCCTCATATATAGCGAGTAGAAAGACGGTAAATTCGGAAAAGAGTATAAGTTACATACATCATAGTTGTAACCGAATAAGGAATCCGGTTAATTGAAACGAACATTTGAGCTCGGATATTTAATCAGATTTACGTTGTTACATGCTCTGGAAAAACTCAGCATCACGTTGCGGTCTAATCAGTTAATTAGGTAGTTAGTCGGTGGGTTGATTTTCTCGTCGGATTTAAATTCATGATCAGCGAGAAATTAGCTCTATAAACACTGATTTCCTGTGAAATTTGCTTTACACGTGTTGTTCTCTCCATTCAAATTCAAAATTTTCAAGCGGTACCTCATGGCAGCAGAAAGAAAGAAAAAATATGGACGAAGAAATATTTGTAACTTCCGTTTAAACATAAAAATGTATTATTTTAAGTTAGAGCTGGTATTGCTTTGCAGAGAGGTCCACAAAAGTGTGTCTGGTTTGGGCACAGTTAGTATCAGACGTTTCCCTGAAAGGAACTTGTACGTTAAATCAAGAGGCCTTAATATAATAAACTCGTTTTGACGTAGACCCGAAATAAGCATGTCTTTTACTGTAGAACATCCCTGTAAAAAATGCCCCTGATTTCTTAAGGTTTCTATCGTAAAATCTGAGAGTAAAATACCGTACTTTTAAAATACGGTTTTTTACTCTTAATCCAGAGAGCGCATATACAAGTAAAATGCAAAAAACTACCTCCCATTCCTCTTTTTTTAGTTTACTGTAAAAGTTGAAGGTAAATTACTGTAATTTAAGAGTACGATTTTCTATGTTTTTTTCGGGGCGCAGAATTTTTAGAGCCGTTCCATATTTCACCGTATTGCTTTTTTTATATGGAGTCAGGCCACTTTTTCTTTAAACTCTCCTAAGTAAAGTAGGCATGGAGGTTATCACGTAAACTCCTCGTGACTGGATCACTGTGTTCTGCCAAACACTAAAGGTTTTTTTTGCCATATTTCGATCGCTTAATCTTCACTCTCTACATCGATAGGCACCTTCTTCAAACCAAGCAAACGCATATTTTCACCTCAAGTTGTGAAATTCCGTTGAGATCTGTCAATTGCGGAAGTCTATTTTGTCTGCGATTTTAAAGCAGTATTTATGGTGACTTATTCGCACTCGAAGTTTAACGTTAATTATATATATATATATGTGTGTGTGTGTGTATATATATATATGTGTGTGTGTATATATATATATATATATATATATATATATATATATATATGTGTGTGTGTGTGTGTGTGTGATAATAATCACATTTGGAAAGATTAACACAAGGGAATTGATGCGCAGAACTTATGGGAGATGCAGTCGGCACGAGGGAGTGATGCAGTCAGGCGAAGTGTTGATCCAGGAGAACACTTAAGAAACTTAGGAGAGAAACACACACATGGAGCCATTGATGAAATACACAAATTCCAAGACGTGTTTTATTTATCAGATACCATTAGCTGCAGTGGCCGCTGGACTTGCCCTGCGTCCATGCAACAGGACGCACGTGGAGAGCTAATCGCATTACAAAGTTAAGACAAGAGCCGTCGTGACCGACGAACTTCTGGAGTCCGTGGACAGCCGATCCGACAGCAACGAGAGTTAGAAACGAAATGAGAGAAGTCTTCCGTTCAGGCAAATATTAAATGGGTGTTTGGCGATATTGACGCCAGAGGGCCTAAACTACTTAAATTTTAATTGGGCGACTTTAGGTTCGTGGAGTTCCCGTGTCCACTTGTGGAGTTCACGTGTCCACTTCGGTTATCCCTGGGATTTCTTTATGACTAGATCCCGCGTTTGTTAGAGCTGCGACCTATTGGTCTGGGAGGATAAGTGGCCATAAAGTTCTCGTAAAGTGCGGTTTCGACGTTATAGAACGCATAAATCCAGAGTGGTTCGTGGGCTCTTCAAGAATTTTGACATTACTCTGACATTCGGAATCTCATAACTTCGAACACTCATATCTGGGGATGTTATTGAGTTCAGATAGTTCACCTGCCTGCTTAATGATCTGCAGGGCTAATATAAATTATCTTATTTTACTTTTAGGTTGCAATTTTGGAAAAGGGGTCATGCTTTATTAACAAGATAATTTAGAATATGCGGTAAATGTAAATTTAGAGAAGGACGGGATTTCTTCTTACTTACACACACACACACACACACACACACACACATATATATATATATATTTTATAATATGTGGCTTGGTACAAGAAGTGCCTAAGTCAATTTTCTCCAAGATGACTTTGTTTGCTTATGTCTCTTTAAAAAAATATTTTCCATGTAAGAAATACCCAAATCTGTCCGATGCTTTAAAAGTGTTTTCTAAACAATTGTACAGACTTGGGTACTGCTTAAATTGAAAGTAACATTTTTTTAAATAGACATAAGCAAAGTCATCTTGGAGAAAACTGACTCAGGTACTTCTTGTGCCAAGCCACAGATATATATATATATATATATATATATATATATATATATATAAAGAGAGAGAGAAACTTCTCTATACGGCCATCCCCCCCTTAACGGTCATATTTTGTTCAGAACCGATTTAAGTCTCCATAGAGCAAATATCATGACAGAAACCTCTTTTCCTCGGTCACCCCTCCAAACGGCCATTTTTTCGGAACCATTACTGGCCACCATAGAGAAATTTCACTGTATATAATATTTTTATAGACTATATTGCTTTTCGTTCCCTCCAAAGGTCGTAGTTGGAAAATTTCTCTTGTTGATTTACAGTCATTAGCATTTTATGCCGACCGTAACTGATCCACTTTTCTTTTTCTTTTTTTTTTATTTATTTAAAAAAAGAATAAAATCTTACCCGAAAGTTGCATTTGAATAGCAAATAAGGCAATGTCACACGAAGGTCATCCAGGTAGTGTACATTTCCCTGTCGCATTTGTCATAAATCATTCATCGAGACTCCACTGAGACGGATAGCAGGGTTTTATCTGCGAGTATATCGATTTAACATTAAACACCGGCTGAGTCACACACATATCTTTTCTCTCTCTTTCGAGAAAGCCCCAGATAAACAGAGACATTACGGCCAATCAAAAGATTAGCAGCGAGCTGTATCCAACACACAAAAGTCTCCCGTTTTACCTGTTAGCGGATAATAACGCGCCTCGGGGCTGGGCAACTGACTGTGAAGGCGATTTTTCCACGTGGGGTGGTACACATAGAGAAGGAATTAGCGGAGTGAAAACCTTGTAAAATCCATTAATGCAGTTTTTGAGAAAGAAGAGACCAGGATTATTTTTTGGAAGGAGTGCGTAATCTAACTGTAAACAGGGGAAGGAAGACGTTATTGAAACCGGATTTATAGTTAGAGGAGATCGCGTACGGCAGCAAGGGCGTAAGGTGGGGGAGGGGGTGGGTGTCTTCCGCTTCTTGTGGGAAGTTTTGAGGTGTCTTGGCTAAAGTACGCAGTCAGATCGTGTTAAGAGAAGATTGACAAGAAAAGTGGGGAGTCATCCTCAGATCTTTCAGTAATAGGTCGGCGCCGAGGTCGGTCTTATAATCTTTGTAATAGAATGAAAAAGAAACAAACAATGCATTGTGTTTCCCCATTACTTCCTTTTGATATAAATAGGGTTTAATTACAGTAATAATATAATTTTCTTGAATTTTTTTAAAAGCTAATTTAATTTAATTTAATTTTTTTACGAAAAGGTTTTTTTATGATCATTGTGGCACTCTTTAGGTCAATTTATATTTTATTTGCGTTTGTTTTGCGATGTATGGGTTTTCCACTCGCAGAAAATGGACAGTTAATTAAAAAGCCTAAAATCTTTCGTAAAAATGAGTACAGTGGTTCAGAACAGAAGTGTGAAAGTTTCAGTAATAAATGACTGGTTTGTATTTTAAAATGCTTCACTCAAATCATTAGAAAATCTGCTTATAGGCTTTTTATTTTTAATGTGTACGTGGAAATTTCTGTCTTATTTTATATTTGACTAGCCGGGCTTCGCCCAGCTGTCGAATCACTTGACACTCGAATCACAGTTCACATGAATTCCATTTTTTTTTCACTTTTAATTGCCAAAGAATCCCCGAAAAATCAGTACATCTTCAAATGATCTATTTATGATTAAAAAATTTGAATTAAAAGTATGAAAAATAGAAAAATTATTAAAAATTGGACACACGATGAAACATTTCTTTTCAGTGATTTATTTTTTAGTGAGAATCATGCTGTGCTTACATCGTAAAACATGGTCGCTACGTTTTGTTCGGTGGAGTATGCATTTAGAATTGACATATATCTAAAACTATTAAAGTAACAGAATAAGTGTACGCAGAAAAAATTATCAGCTTTTAAAGCTCTTTCTAAATAAATATGTAAAATTTGTTTACTTTCTTAATAAAAAAAAAAAAATTAAAAAAAAAAAATTAAAAAAAAACATTGATTTTGACTTTTAAAACATGGCGGTCACGTTTTGTATCGGGGGAGTATGCATTTAGAATTGAAATATATCTAAAACTATTAAAGTAACAGAATAAGAATACGCAGAGAAAAATTATCAGTTTTGAAGCTCTTTCCAATTATGTAACATTTATGTACTTTCATGAAAAAAAAAACCGATTTCGACATTTTCAAACATGGCCGAATTTCATAACGGATGCCATACCGAAATCGGTCTACCCGAAATTGTTCCCCGACCGGCCGACAAAGTTTTCCTTTTCTTTATATAGATGATACTATTTCATATTTCCTATTTGTTAATGTAAATGTATACAAGTTTTAGTATTTATAAATATCACACCATTTTTACATTTTATATTATATCAATACAGAGTAAAATCTTCATGCTATGGATTTTCTTTAAACGAAAACTTTTCTTTAAGGAAATGTTTGCAGACCCTTCAGTTAAATAGACATTTATACGCTTATTAGTCTCCGAACTTTGAAAACCAGTAAATAGTCAACCCTTCTATAAAGCGATTCATTCGTACCGCGTTTTACGGAAACTGCGTTAAGGGCCTGTTCACATAGGAGTCCAGTAGCGGAAGCGTTAAGTATTGAAATACATTTAACCAATGACAAACCTCCAAACGATTAGCAACGAAATTTTCAACGCCTCTGATTGGTTTATTTCCGTCTCAGCGCTATCTTTCCTTTTACGCTTTTGCTATCGGACTCCTGTGTGAATAGGCCCTTAGTGAAACTCAGAAGTAAGACCATAATATGAACATAAATTAGGCCGATTCATTCTGTTATGCTTAACGTATGGTGATGTACGTGCATGTATAAGAGGGAAATTCAACATTCATTTCAACCGTAAAAAGTGTAATAGAAACTTTCATGATATAGGGATACTGCTTAAGCTAATTGAATTGTTATATAGAGAGATAACGTTCGTTATAAGCCTGCCTTTCTATAGGTGGGCCGGGGCAATTTTTTCCCCCGTTATATGGAAACCATGTTATAGCAGAGTTTAGTGTATATAAAAATAAAATATTAGCAAGCGAAAATTTTGAACTTTTTATAGCCACTTTTGTGTATTAAGTTTTGTTTCACACTCGTATGAAAATGCACTCATATGTAACTGGGAACATAATCATTGTACACAAAAAGTTTCACAAAAGAAAAAATTGCAAACATGCACTCAGCAAGATTTCGGATTTATTTACAGTCTGTTATGTTCCTTTGTTTACTTTTTCGAACAATACTTCCCTGTTTTGCGATGCATGTAAAATCATCTCGTGTATAATCAGGTTTTCTAGGAAAAGCTGTTGTATAAACTAGTATAAACCAAATAAACAGTTCATTGTAACAAAAGATAGAGAATGTATGAAAACACCTGTCGATTTTTTTGTGTTTTCTAGCTGAAATTTTTTGAAGTAGGTAGACGAATTTTTTTAGTGTTAAAAATACAAATACAGTACAGTTGTAGCTTGTATTATGAAAGATGTAAATAAAATTAATTATAAAATTGGTTTAAGGTGAAAAGTGGCATTAGTGCTGAAGGATTTGTATCAGCTTGATTGATATGTCGTGTTCTTGTGAAAATATACTTAAAAAATAGGGTATTGATTTTATAAAAGTTTTTGGTGTCAACGAATACCAAACTTATTGATTAAAAGTAACGTCATTTAATTATTGTTTTAAGGAGCATAGAATTTTTTAAAATCATCTTTCTCTTTCGTATCCAATAAATTCCCATTCATTATCACCCCCCCCCCCAAAAAAAAAATTAATAAATAAATAAATAAATAAATAAATAATAATAATAAATATATATATATATATATGTCAAAACATAACTGAACTGTCAAAATATAGTTGAGAAGTACGGGGAAAGGGGGCTTAAAATAATAAGAATCTAATATTTCATTTACAAAGCGTGCGTATTTTGCTGTGGGGAAAATCATCTTTTAGAGGCGACTTGAGCGCAAAGCGAATAATTCTAGGCTAGAAGATTTATTTTTAGAAATGTAAAGGTTGGGTGCGAAGTCAAAATTACAAGATCAGCGATTTTAAAAGTCTAGATGACCAAAGGTTGAGGTCTGCGCATGCGCGTACAGCAGGCGCTCGGAGGGAATTGGGTTTTTCGCGCCAGATGGTGGAGGCGAATTTCGTTGAGAGCGGAAGCTCGCGGCTGCGTGCCGAATAAGTCATCAAAATGGCGAAGCGCGGTAATCAACCTGAAGAGTGGTCAACTTATGAAGTTCAATAAAGCTGAATTTATCACGAATTAGATTACTTCCTTAATGGCCTCGCCACTCGCCCATATATTTTAATATACGTAATGACTGCAACAAATCGAATTTACACAGGAGCAAAACACGCTGCCTATCATATATATATATATATATATATATATATATATATATATATATATATATATATATATAAACGTACCCTAGCACACAAAAGAAACGATCTTCCGCTTACTCTGAAACTCGCACAGTTTCAGTGTGTGCTAAGCGATTAACAAATATGCAAAATGAAAACTCACAAAATTATCATTAACAGACAGAAAAAATATTTTCGAACGATTGGTTATATGAAAAGTTGTTTTCAGACAGACTTTTTTTTTTTTCGAAAAGAAATTAAAGTAAAGAAGTTTTCTCAAAGAAGAATCATTTTCCAAATGATTTCTTTATTTTCTGAATACTGAGGACGAATTCTAAACTCACTCATGCATTCAATTCAGCGTATTCTTCAAAATAAGTGAATTAAAAAAAATCTAATGACTTTTATGATCTAGTCTTATTTGTTCATAAGATTAATCTGTCTGAGTATAGTTTTCCGTGAAACATTTCATACAATATTATATCGATTTTGACATTACGAATTTGTTTCATTCGTCAGTATTCGCGTACTCTAGCGATCTATGCAAAATATATACAGAATTAACAATACATGTGGGAATAGATATAGGTAAATTTTTCATATTTGCAGAAGCGTAATTATAGCACGTATATTAGATGAATTTATTTTATAAAATCAGTCGTTTCATACGGAATTTGTAGAAAAAAGCACAAGTATGGTGTTACTGGTTAAACACTGAATTTTCAATCGCGAACTAGATATATTTATGACGTATGATACGAGGGACTAAATTATTAAAATAAACCATAAACTGACATCCAAATTTTTCAGTTAAACTATTCGGGTAATAAATAATAAATCAATCTACGTGACAGAAATTTTCTTTAAAAGCGTCAAATTAAAACAAATAAAAATGAATAAATTTAAAAGTAATGTGTTTTAATTAATCAAATTTTTCTTTAGGCACAGAAGAGACTATAATGAATTACTTTCCCAGATTCTATATAATTATCCAAACATTATACTTTCTTTTAGGTTCTGGAATTATCTTTCATACACTCCTTAATGTCCTTGAATCTTTTCATGGCATTGTGTAAAGAATTTGATTGCCTGTGTTGCTTATGAAAACAACCAATCGCTGCTCATTAAGTTTCAAAACAACCATTTAGAAGCATTGTTTTAAAATAGTCCTTTACTCTTTCTTTTACCTATGCCTTCATTAAAAGTTGTGAAATGGTTTAAGTACCTTATAAAAATGCTGTTATATAATGAAACTAATTTTTGGAACCCTCCCTTTATTTGAAAAAATTGGTTTGTCTCCCGCCCTAAACACTGTTACCCGACATGTTCGCTTTTCATAATTTTACGGTCAAATATTTTTCCATGTTGTGAAAAGACCTGTTTATATGGGTATATAATTTGCTTAACATTTTAAAGAGAAAGCAAGTTAAAGACAGACAATGTAGTTATTTTAGATGAATTAATTTTATGAAATTGCTATTTCTCATTCGTTTCATCTTCAAACTTTCGAAAAATGGGTATTTTAGTGTAAGTATACATACACACACACACACACTTATATCTATGTGTGTTTGTTTGTTTGTTTGTTTAATAACTCTATTATAAGGATTCTGACTTGTAAGAAAATTCTGAAATCATAAACATAAGAAAGGATCACTACAGCATGCGATTGCCTCTTGAATTGAAAAGTTGTAGTCGGGCATTATACATATATAAGAAGTATAAAGAAGTATAACATTTATAAGAAGTATAAAGAGGGAAAGTTATTTACATATGTACAACGAATACAGGGGAGAGTGCTTAGCGTCCTGTTCACCCCGTATCCAATAGGCTAAGTGACTCGCAGTCCTACTTTCACGTCAGAACAAAAGAACGTTTGTTTCGTTTGTCCTCGGGATCATCTATGGTGCAATATGCCCAGCGACAGCTAGGCATCACACATAAACGGAAGTATTTACATAAGGGGAAAGACAATATTAAAAGTCGAGAATTAATGGAATAAAATTATTAATAACTGGTGAGGCATTTTTATCACACACACATATATGTATATATATACTGTCGAACCCCGTTATAACGAACTTGAAGGGGCAAAAAGTTTTGTTTTATCTGGTGGTTCGCATCAGAACCGTTAAGAAAAATGCTACTAGAGTTCACAAAATGTATAACTCATTAGTTGCAATGTGTATTCAATGTGTCAATGTATTGAAAAAAAAATGATAAAATCTATTAAAATTACCATTAAGGAATTAAATCGATTAAAATCGATTACATTACACTGACACAACACTAATTAACTTGCGTAAAATAGGAAAACGGTGAGACCAAAATTTTAGTTCGTTATATCCGTGAGTTCGTTATATACACGGTTCGCTATAACGGGGTTATACAGTACATATGCGCAAATCTTTACTGTTTATTGTGTTTTGAGTTCTTGTGAGAAGCACGCTGAAACATTCTCAAATGCAATTTATCCTGTTTAAGAAATTTAAAATTCCTACCGGAAAAAAATATACCACATAACTGTTTCAGTTTCCCTGATGTGCATGAATGATATGCAGAAAAGAAAATCATAATTTAATATTTAAGAATCCTGGTTAGATGGGAATATTTCAGCTTTCTAAGATATCAAATTTCAGAACTAATTATTTTTTCCTCCACAATTTAATTTAACATTTCTTTTGGCAGGAAAAATTCCAACCTTTTGCTACAAACTAAAACACTTAAAATCGTTTTCTTTTCCTGTTTTTCAAATTTCCCTCTGCGCTCAGAGAATCAGAACAATGTGTTTCTGTCATTTGCTTGACGGTTTCTGAAAAACTAAAGACTTTTTTTTCCCCTTCTCTTGCATTTACGGCTGGGTGCATACGTAGATGGATACAAGACATGTGCATTAGGTAGAAAACATTGGTGTCAAATGCAAGAGCAAGCACTAGATGTTGTTAGTTGTTTTGGATCCCTGAATAATTGAGTTGTTAAATTCTTTGTTAAGAATTTTTCGGAAAAAGGAGATGCCTCGTTCTTTTGTTATCTGGCGGTGTCCAGTTTAAAAAAATGGGCTCAAAAAAACGTTAAATGCGTTCTTTAGAACTACTCGTCGAAATTTTAAGAATTTTAATCATAACGAGAAAATAACTTTTAGTGAATTTTGTTTTAAAAATATCGATATATTTTGAAGAATATCGACTTAGAATCAAATAAGTTATTTACACATTGTAGTAGGAAATTGTTAAATTTACAAGTTTTGAATATATTAAAATTTGTTATTTGTATATTAAATTTCTCTCCCCCCCCCTCTGTCTCTCTCTCTCCCTCTCTCTCTCTCTATCTATCTATCTCTCTCTCTCTCTCTCTCTCTCTCTCTCTATATATATATATATATATATATATATATATATATATATATATATATGCGCGCGTGTGTGTATGATATACGTATGCATACCTAAGAAGTTCATACAGAAAACAAAAAAAAAATTCAGGTAGTCTTTTCTGACGAAACTACCGCGGGTTATTAACGTAAGATTACTTATCGTTGCTTACCTCTTTTGTATGTATATATGTATGTATGTGTTATGTATATATGTATCTCTATATATGTACGTTTATATATGTA
>OU015498.1:173010316-173075316 GCA_907164885.2 Dolomedes plantarius | reverse complement strand
CTATTTTGCACAACCTATATATATATATATATATATATATATATATATATATATATATATATATATATATATATATATATATATATATATATATATATATATATATATATATATATATATATATATATATATATATATATATATATATATATATATATATATATATATATATATTCTAAGGTGTGTTTTTATTTTAAAAAAAATTATGTACATAAAAACATTTGCACAATTCGAAATATTTAAATCCCCCGAAATGTATATATATTTTCAATATGGGCGCAGTGGCCCACTTGGCAAGAGCAGCGGGCTAGTGATCTGAAAGTCACTGGTTTGATGCCCGTCGCTGAAAAATCCACTGCCGTGTACACTAATGGTGGCTGGTGGACGGAAAATCTGTCATGGCTGCAATGTCCTTCAAGTTCACAAAATTACCTCTGGAGGTGCTGGGTCAAGTGTTCTGGTCTCGCCACTTGACTCGGTTCAAAATTACGGGACTGGTCCTTTGGCCAAGTCGGATTCCGACCCTTTTGGTGCTATTAAAACCCGGAGCCACACCTTCATCCGCCCATAGCCTTCGGGAATTGATCTGGTGTTGCTGTCGTCAAGTGGCATAAGCAACAATGTATACTTATTTTTAAAAATTTTTAATTGAAAAAATCATATTTTTTTCAATAAAATTTTTAAAAAATCAATGAAATAATCACAAAATACTCTGTATTGAAACATGTAAATTATGTAATCTGATATTATGTTCCATGGAATGTAGCATTAAGTCACCGAAAAAAAAAGTTTTTTTTTCTAGAGTTTTGTATGTCGGACCCCTTAAAAAGATGTTGATTTGTGGAATGTTATCACTAACCATTTGTAATAAATATTGATAACAACCCCAGAAATATCTGCACAGCGGTACATGAAGAATGGCAACAGCTGGACCCTCTCTCTCTCGACCCATTATTCGGGTGCCTCAAAAAAAATCGCACGAAATTCGTGTGACGTCATCTTGTCACGTGGCAACATCTGTTTCGGACTGGTTTGGGCTGTTTGCTCTAACGGGTGTTGGTCGTCCGCGTCCTGTCGAGTTCACCAGTATAAACAACGAAAGTGAAATGTCGGGGGATGTCATTCTTTTGTTCGAAGTGTTATTGTTAGGGGAGGGAGGCGAGTGTTCACCTCCCAGGTTATGAGGTGTGCAGTGTTTGATGAGAGGTTTTGTGTTTAAAATAGGTTGGAACAGTGGCGGTGCGGTTCATGAGGAGGAGTGGCCAAAAATATGCTGTTCTTTGCACGCATAATATATTTACACGAATGAGTATTCCTATGTATTTAGATATTTATGCTGTCCTAAAGGAGCATAGGCGTAGCGGCTGGGGGGGGGGGGGCAAAGGGGCACGTGCTCCCCCCCAACTTAATTTGAAATAAATTAAAACGTTAACAGAAGTTCAGTTAAAATCGAAAAACTGAAGAAAATATTTAAGACAGTTGTTTTTTCTCCGCTTTTTCAAACTAGGAAACTAAAGATTCCGATTATGTCTTTAGCCTTAATATAGTTTTTAACAATGATATGATCCATAACAAAAATTCATTGCTATTTTTTTTCTCATTTTATTTATATTATATTTATTTTTCTTATTGTATAACTTTTGGATACGTCTCAAATATCAATTCTATTGTTATTCAATTTATTATAATGTTTCATAATAATGGTTCATAACAAAAAATTATAATGTTTCATATTTTAAGGACCTTCCGGCAGTCAATGCGCTGAAGAGGGCCCTAGCTGAATTAAATTCCCCCCCCCCCCCCCCCCCAAAAAAAAAGATAAAAAAAGTTATAAGCACGATAAGCCTATGTAAAGGAGAGACGTGCATGTATAATATTGTCAAGGTATAATGGAATGAGCTGATTCTCTGAGCCAAATACGACAGAATTTTCTCCAGAGAGCTACCTCAGGAGAGTAAACTCACCAGTAAACACGCTGGATTTATTGAAACAAGTCCCTCAAAAACATTAGCGAAAAGCAGACTTTCATCAGACTTGTTGCATTTTTTATACCATAAAATCATTCGATCTGAAAATAACTTATTTTAAAAATAGAATATTATTTATTTTCTTTTTATTCTTTTATTTTGCTTTCTGTCATACTTAAAAATTATGGACACTAAAAAAGTGCGAGAAAGTGTTCCGGTACAGCACCCATGTCACCTGACCACTCGAGTCATTTAAAACTGAATGACTACTCTTGGATGAGTAAAAGCGTATTGAAAAAGTTTCATTGACAAAACATTTTTGTGAATGTCCTTGCAATTAGGAAGTAATATAAAATTTCTCAAAACCACAGAATTTCGTAATGAACTTTGTTACGTTTTTAAGCAGTTACGGAACATTTCCATAAACTTTGTGGGCTATTTCGTTCATATTAAATGAATGTCTGTCAAATGAACATCACGTTGGACACACACTTCTATGGTGCTATCGAAAGTTTATCACCATTTATCGGGAAATACCACTTAATTTATACATACCCGCATACATACCGTCAAAAGTATTTTCACCAATTTTGTCCCGCGTCATGTTTAATCACACTATAACAACCGGCGCATCCTTATTCCGCTCTTTCCGATAATAGTTAGTGTTTCTAATACTACATAATCTCCTATCAAATAATATGGATGACCGAAAAAATAGGGGGGCTTGCCTACTATTCTAGGATATACAATGAAACTTCTCTATTGTAGCCAGTCATGGTTCCAAAAAAAGTGGCCGATTGGAGGGGTGGCCGGGTAGAGAAGTTCCACTGTATATATATATATATATATATATATATATATATATACACACATATACAGTGATTGATTTCTTGAAATAGAAGTGCAGAAACTGTGACTTTCCGGGGTGTGTGGGAGTATTCCAAATTATATATATATATATATATTGTAGCGAACTGAGGTTCGTAGTGTCAACCAGAAGATGATTTAAACACACCAGGTATACATCACTCATTACATAAACAAAACAAATGCAATTTATTAATCAAATTGATGATGATGAGATATGTACACTGCACAGATGTAAGATGAACTTCGTAACGTAGGTAATCACACTCGATTTTATCGGCGTGGGGCGGAGTAAGAACACAGAAGTCCGCTAGGCTAGCAGAACTGGCTCTGCTTCAATGATGAAGAAACGGCACTTCTCCTGACGGGAAAGGGCTCCCCAATAATATCAACGGCGGTGATCACTGCACGCACCCGGTAGCGATGAAATTATTAAATTAAGGAGAAAGGACTCCTCACTGGAAAATAAGGTAGCAAAGGCTCCTTCCACGAAGACTGGTCTCCGACAAATTAGTGGAGTATGTTTACTCCTGCAGGAACTAGATCGTCGCTGCAAAACAGTCACAAGGGACGCTGAACCGATAAGGGCGGCAAACCCGGCTGCTCTTAGAACTGGATCCGCTACGTGTCAGGAACTAAAAAGACGCAAGCCTCGACTGAGGGGTCCATTCTCTTTTTATAGAAGACCTCCACCGGATATTGCATCACTCTCCAGAAAGTCGAACGATCTAGAACAAGTGAGCAACGGAAATGGGTTTCCTGGGGCGATAATGAAATATTTTCCCCGGGTCTAAAGCGGCCGCCTTTTTAGTTTGTCCTCCAAGCCACTTCAAAGAGTCTCAAAAGGGCCGCTTCGGTAAAATGCGAAAGGCACGAGTCCTTTTGTTTAGGCACGCGACGCCTCCAGGATGCTGCTTAACAATTGATAGTTCATGAATGAAAGCACCTGGGGGGTCTCCTGTCATTTATAATAAATACCAGCGGCGTCGCCCGGTGGCGATGACTAAATCAAGAAAAATGACCACGTCCCCTGAGGTCCTGTGGAACAAGTCTATCGGATGAACAAAAGGAAAATTGCTGTCAGCATATTGCCACCCAAGCCGTCGGAAATCTTTTGAAGTGTCTCAGGCCGAGATAGAAGAATTTCTTTTGTTAACGGAGAGGTTGAAATGCAATACTCTACATAACCCCCCTGCCGTTAAAGTTTTCAATGTGGTTGCATATTGAAAACCAACGTTTCGTGTGGGTGGTTCCCAATTCTGCTATCTAATGTACCAGTTCCAACAGTTTTTTTTCTACTACACAAAAAAAAAATACACAATTCTAACAAGTACGTACACATGCACTAACTGGATTACTAAATACAAACACAAATAAATTCATGGTACTAACAATTAATTCTCTAGGTTACTACATTTACAAATCTAGGTAATTCGCGGACGTTTAAGGAATGTATCTGCTTAAAGCGTCAGCGTTTGTATTCTGTCTTCCCGGCTTGTGTTCTACCCGAAAACAAAATTGCTGCAACATAAGTTGCCACCGAAAAAGACGGCCATTTGAACTGGCATTCTTCTTGAGCCATACCAATGGGTTATGGTCGGTCACGATTTTGAATTCGCTTCCGTCCAGATAGTAGTGAAGTTTTTTTAACGCGAATATGATCGCCAAGCACTCTTTCTCTGTGGTGCTGTATTTCCTTTCGGGCTCAGAGAACTTCCTACTCAGGTACAGGATAGGATGTTCCTTATCACCTATTTGTTGGGCCAACACTACCCCGGCTCCCAGATCGGATGCGTCCGTTTGGACAATAAATGGAACAGTAAAATCAGGAGCTCGTAGCACAGGTGTTTTTATAAGAGCGTCTTTCAGAGTGGTGAACGCTGCCTCGCAAGCTTCGTCCCACACAACCGCCGCGCGTTTCTCCCGTCCCTTTAACGCATCGGTTAAGGGGGCCGCTATCATAGAATAATTTGGAATATAGTGCGCGTAATACCCAGTGAGACCCAGAAATGCCCGAATACTCGTCTTTGTCTCTGGCCGGGGAAATTCCCTAATGCATTTTACCTTTAATTCGGCGGGATTTCGATAACCTCCGCCGACCATGTGCCCCAAGTATTTTACATGGTTTTGGGCGAACCGACATTTCGATGATTTGATTGTGAGCTGCGCTTGCGCTACACGACTTAACACGATATCTAAATGCTTCAGATGCTCGTCCCAGGTCTTAGAAAATATCGCGATGTCGTCGATATATGGAACGGCATACTCCTCACACCCATTTAGGACGTCAGCCATGAGCTTACTGAAAAAGAAAGGTGCGTTTTTAAGCCCGAAAGGCATCCGCAAAGGCCTGAATGTCCCGAATGAGGTGACAAAAGCCGCAATGCGTTGGGCCCTTTCTGTCAAGGGGATTTGCCAATACCCCTTTGCAAGATCGAGTATTGTTATGAAATCAGATCCTGCAACTTGTTCAACCCTTTCCTCTATGTTGGGGAGGGGGTAATATTCGGTGCGAATTATTTCGTTCAACCTACGATAATCAATACAGGGTCTCGGTTCACGACCATCGGTTTCTACCAAAATGATAGGCGAGGTATAATCAGACTCACCTACTTGTATCACTCCTAATTTTAACATTTTGTCAATCTCCAACTTCAAGATTTCGTTCTGTCGGTGTGACGTTTTGTATGGTCTAGACCTAACGACCTTATCCGAGATCAGCTCTATGTCATGCGTAACTTTCTCGGTTTTTCCTGGGTTATTAGAAAAAATATTTGCATGGCGACACAATAATTTCTTTAATTCCCTTTTTTGAGTGAGATTTAGACGAGCGTCAAGTTCGCTCTCGCGCACAATCTCCTCGTAATCGAAATCGGTAGCACCGGTTTCAAAAACGTGGATTGCGAAATCATCCTCAGTACCAATTTCGACTTTACCTTCATAAACCCAATTTATAGTTTCGGGACGCCTGATATAGGGCTTCAGCATATTAATATGGTAAATGCTGGATTTCTGTCTAGGTCCGGGAGTTTGCACTCGATAATTCGTCTCAGATATGCGAGCTTCAATTTTCCCTGGGTCTATCCACTTCGGCGCCGTTTTGATAGTCCGAGATAGAGAGAAAATCAGAACTAAATCTCCAACCTCGAAATCCCTTTTAACTGAGCTCTTATCATACGCTTCCTTACGCTTAGATTGTTCTTCAGCCATTTTCTGAGCAGCTAACTCTCGCTCTCTTTTTAATCTATTCACTAGGGTAAGGACGTGCTCTGTCACGGGTCTCTCTTCCTCACAACCTCCCATCCAACCTTCGTACAATAAAACTTCGGGTGTTCGTAGGTTTTTTCCATACAACAGTTTCTCCCTGAATACCTGTGGGACAACTAAAGGACTTCGTGTATCCCCAAAGTGATCCCTCTGTTGTTTACACAATAACCCGTTTATCACTACATAACCCTTCTCGCCGGTTTGACTTGGACTTTCGACTTTTTTTAACAATGCGGCCAATTCTACACATTCCCGCTGTGCGTCTGCGAATTTCTCTGGGGAAACATTTAATAGACTCAACGCTGGGTCTTCGCGGTCGAGGGGGGGTAAAACTAACAATTTCGCCTGTTCCTCCCTTTCCAGTTGTGTCAAAACGATTGACTCCCCATCTGAGGGACTATTGTCCGAACGCTCTCGAAGAGAATCGTTTGACTGAAGCGTCTGTGTACAGCTCTCTTGGCATTTGGAACGCGAGCGCGTTATTGCATTGATTTGCATGCTCTTAGAGTTTTGTTGACCCTGTCTTAGAAGAGCTGCCGTTTGATTTCCCAGTATGTATCTTTGTTGATTTGACCTGTCGCTAATGACACAGGCCTTTGTTGTTATATTTCCATACTGGGAGTTCAGAATTACGCGCGCTAGGGGCACGTTAATGGCACGAGTGTCTAACGGCTGAGTGAGCCAGACTGTTTCGCCGAGGTAGTCGTCGGGCGAAATAAATCTTTTACAAACCAGATCAATCGTACTACCCGTATCTCTAAGTATCTCACATACCTGGCCGTTCACAGTCCCTATACTCACATATGGTTTTAAGGGATCTGTGATTTCCAAATCGGCACCTATGGAGTTAACCTCTTCTTTTTTTGTTAATAACGGACACTGGGGCCTAACATGCCCGACCTCGTGGCAAAAATAGCACTTAATGTCTGTCACACGCCTTTTGTCGAACTCTTTATGGTTCCATTCTTTACGGCGGTTTTCTTTTGGGCGAGGGGAGCTCACCTTATCTAAATTTCGTTCGGGTTCGTGTTGTTCGGGGGATTTTTCAACTTTCTCTCCCGTTTTTACAGCCCCAAACATTTTCCGTTGGTCGGGCGCGCGTCCCTCGAATTTCTTCGGTTGGTTGGGGGGCTTACCTGTTTTTCTGATAAGCTCAAACTGATCCGCGTCTTTGACCAAGGTTTCAGGGGACGTGTAATTCTCCCAATCCCTTATATTTTGCTCCCGGATTTCACTTCCCATTTTCCGTTTCAATTGGTCGACCAGAAAGAGATCTTTTAACGACTCAAAAGTTGTAACACCGAGACCCTCTATCCAACCTTCGAAATACGTCTTTATTTCGAAAAGATAATCTTTCCATAGGGTTCCTGGCTTACGCTGGTGTCTAACAAACTTCTGACGAAAAGCTTCAGGACTGAGCCTGAATCGCTCGAGAAGCACGCTCTTAACATGGGAATATTTTTGTGTGTCCTCGACCTTTTCCCGTAACACAATGGCCGCTACTGATAATGGTAACAGGCTAATTAAACTGCCTGACCATTCAGCTTCCGGTATTTTTAAATGCTGTGCCTGCCGTTCAAAAAGGCAAAGGTACAGGCTTATATCAGTTTCTTCCGGGTCGAATTTTTGCATTATGTGCCTTAATGAGTGTCCCGCAGGTCTCGGAGGACTAACAGACGGGCTTTCTTGGGGGGCTTCCCTACTCAGTCTTAATTTGGCTAGCTCAAACTCTCGCTCTTGTTGAGCTAACCTATCCTCCCGTTCTTGTTGAGCTAATTCATCTTCCCGTTTTTGCCGGGCTAACCGTTCTTCCCGCTCTCGTTGCTCGTTTTCTATACGGGTCTCCATAATTTCAGCTAACAACCCTTCAGCCAATTTTACATTGTAATCTGCTGAACTTTCAATTTTTTTGATTATCTCAAGCTTCAGCATTCCCAAATCTACCTCACAACTCATTTCTATAGCGAGGTTAACTAAGTCCTCTTTCTTTGCACGAATAAGAGAACCCATGTTTGACAGAATACAAAGCTATTACAATACTACACAGAATAATACACACTATTATAAACCCTGAGGTAGTAATTACTTTAAAACCTGAACACAAAATGCAACTACACAACACAATCAATTAACGTACACATGCAATGTATTAACAAATATGAACTAAATTACTTTTAACATTCCGCTTGCGATGTTACTATTTTAAGGTTCATAAAAGATAAATCACTTTGCTTTTAACATATCACAACAATACACAATGCAAAATAGTTAAACACAATGTAGTTACACTATTTCTTTTTGAGCACAGTTACATTCCTTAATTTCTGAGAACTAATTTAACACACTACTATTTCAATAACAATTCTACTTTACACAATAACACTAGTTCTTATTTTACCTCAAATTAAAAAAAATTTTAACACCTTTTAAGTTCAGATCAAGCTATTAATTACGGTTATTAAATTCAACCATTTAATTCTCCTACTTCTGAGAAAACAACCAAAATATTATTTACTAAACTACTGTTGGATACCAGCACAAAAGAGAAACAGAATGGTACTCACAATTTGATGTGAAGACTGGCATCTAGTTGGCACTGCAGCAAGTTTATCAGATGGCACAAGAACGTCAAACGTCCTACTCTAATTCACAGGATACACACACCCGCGATAGCACTTTCACACAGTCTCAGTTCTGAAACACGCGCGAATGTCACTAAGGAAATTAACACTGCAGCAGTTTAGCAGATTTCACAAGAACGTCAGCCGCTCTACACTACTTCACAGGATACACACCAGCAATAGCACTTTCGCACAGTCACAGTTCTGAACACACGCGACTGTCACTATAAAAAACAAAATGTTCTTACTGTCGCTTTTTTTTTTCGTCGAAACGCTGCCACCAAAATTATGAATGAATATATACCTTCTGTAGCGAACTGAGGTTCGTAGTGTCAACCAGAAGATGATTTAAACACACCAGGTATACATCACTCATTACATAAACAAAACAAATGCAATTTATTAATCAAATTGATGATGATGAGATATGTACACTGCACAGATGTAAGATGAACTTCGTAACGTAGGTAATCACACTCGATTTTATCGGCGTGGGGCGGAGTAAGAACACAGAAGTCCGCTAGGCTAGCAGAACTGGCTCTGCTTCAATGATGAAGAAACGGCACTTCTCCTGACGGGAAAGGGCTCCCCAATAATATCAACGGCGGTGATCACTGCACGCACCCGGTAGCGATGAAATTATTAAATTAAGGAGAAAGGACTCCTCACTGGAAAATAAGGTAGCAAAGGCTCCTTCCACGAAGACTGGTCTCCGACAAATTAGTGGAGTATGTTTACTCCTGCAGGAACTAGATCGTCGCTGCAAAACAGTCACAAGGGACGCTGAACCGATAAGGGCGGCAAACCCGGCTGCTCTTAGAACTGGATCCGCTACGTGTCAGGAACTAAAAAGACGCAAGCCTCGACTGAGGGGTCCATTCTCTTTTTATAGAAGACCTCCACCGGATATTGCATCACTCTCCAGAAAGTCGAACGATCTAGAACAAGTGAGCAACGGAAATGGGTTTCCTGGGGCGATAATGAAATATTTTCCCCGGGTCTAAAGCGGCCGCCTTTTTAGTTTGTCCTCCAAGCCACTTCAAAGAGTCTCAAAAGGGCCGCTTCGGTAAAATGCGAAAGGCACGAGTCCTTTTGTTTAGGCACGCGACGCCTCCAGGATGCTGCTTAACAATTGATAGTTCATGAATGAAAGCACCTGGGGGGTCTCCTGTCATTTATAATAAATACCAGCGGCGTCGCCCGGTGGCGATGACTAAATCAAGAAAAATGACCACGTCCCCTGAGGTCCTGTGGAACAAGTCTATCGGATGAACAAAAGGAAAATTGCTGTCAGCATATTGCCACCCAAGCCGTCGGAAATCTTTTGAAGTGTCTCAGGCCGAGATAGAAGAATTTCTTTTGTTAACGGAGAGGTTGAAATGCAATACTCTACAATATATATATATATATATATATATATATATATATATAAGAATAAGATGAAAGAGAAAACCAGTAATAACTCTAAAGCTACTTGCAGCCATGAACCAACAACATGTAAAGAAAAGTATGAATAAGGTTTTTGACAGCATTTCTTCATCAGCGGTGTCAATACTGTCTAAAAACCAATGGATTGTTTCTGATGAGTATGATCTATTAAATAAACACACTCAGACACCGTACAATCCATTATTAACAGAAGAATTGATTAATAATTGAATTAAGTTTGAATAAAAGTACTTAACCAAGAGTACACCAAGCCTGGCGCTAGTAAGAGTGGAAGTTAAGAACTTGTAACCGCAAGATGACTGACGTCATAAAACTTGCAACCATTGAGGTAGTGGATTCTCAGTTACAGACTTACTTAGGTTACCGTATTTTAAGACTATTATTATTATTTTTTAATTATTTTTAATTATTGTTACTACTATGAGTTAATTTTATTATTATTTTATTTTACTTATGATTTTTATTTTTATTTTTAGTAGTTATTATTTCTATTTTAACCTATTGTTATGTTTAGCATATTAATGCAACAGAACAAACTATTCATTAAAACAAAAACAACCAATTATGTTTTTGGATAGACTTACTGGGTAATTATTACGAGTTAGCACAGCTTTCAAGTCTATAATATGCTTAATCCTATTGTCTTTAGAACATAGCTTATTTATACGAACTAACTGATTTACAATAATGTTATTAAAAACAGATTTATGTAAACATGTTAGATAATTTTGAAATTTAACAATATTAAAATTATAGTTAGATCTTTTGTCGTATAAGTCAAAAGTAAATTTACTGTGAGTACTTAATTTAATATTAATATCTAGAAAGTTTACATTAATATTATCATGGCTACTTTTAATTAGTTCCAAATTCGGAGGGTAAAAATTTAAGTCTATAGGGTTATTACTTTTATTAATTACTATTATATCATCTATATGTCTAAATATATTGTAATTGCTATTTTCTATATTATTAATTTCAAAATAATATAAGTATAAATTAGCTAGCATACTTGAAGCATTACCACCTTGTGGTACACCTTTGGACTGTAAGTATATACTATTATTATGAACTATGTAATTATGTTTAGTTACTAATTCTAGGAGCCTATTGAAACGAGTTCGTTTAATTTCGTTGCTTGAGTATTGAATATTATTTTGCACTAACATTATGATTATTCTATTTAAATCAATTATATCAATATTATTAAATAGATCTTTAAAATCATAAGTTACAATATATTTACAGTTATCTATTGTTTGTAGTTTTCTAATTAGACTATAGCTATTATTAATTATACCACAAACACCAGATGTTATATTTTTATAGATTAATTTAAGGTATTTTAATAATAATTTACTTGCTTTTGTAGCATAAGTGTTGTGACCACAGGTTACTGCTCAAAAAGCAAGAGGTGTTTTATGAAATTTAGGAACTAAAGTTATATAAGGAAAAAGATAATTGTTAGATGAAATACCTAGTAGTTTATATTTTGCTATGATTTTCTTAATAATAATACTAGTAGTTTCTTTTAATGGCTGAAAAAGATCACTATTTTCTAGCTGTTTTTTTAAACATATGGCAAAATATTATATATATATATATATATATATATATATATATATATATATATATATATATATATATATATATATATATATATATATATATATATATAAATATATATATACACAGAGTGGAATCTTGATCGATCGTTTTCGGATCCATCGTTTTTCCGTATGTGTCGTTCATTTTATCCACTCCCAACGATCATATTGCTTTGTTATATTCCCGCATCTATCTTTTCCCGCATTTATCGTTCATTTGAATCGGTCCCTTGAAAAACGATAGATCGAGATTCCACTGTATATATATATATACTCGCATATGGTACTATCGAAAATTGATCATTTACCGTAAAATACTGCAGTTACCGTTAACTGCATGCAGCCCGATGTTCTACTTTTTTCAAACATTGTCAAACTATTTTCACCAATTTTGTCCACCGTCATGTTTCGTCACGCGATAAAACCGGCGCCGTTCTTTTTGCGACCCCTCCTTCCCCCCTCCACAGTCCACTTATTCCGCTCCTTCTCGGTAATAGTTATCGTTTCTAATACTACATAATCTCCCTATCAAATAATACCACTGACCGTTAGGAAAAAAGGGGGCTTACCTACTATTGGAGGATCGAATTTCTATCGATTCCGTCCGCATGCCACCTGCTTGCGAGCATTTTCTCTCTTCTTTTTTTTTATTTTATCTATATATGTGGACTCACGTGTACCGGGTTTTTTTCCCTGTTACGTCGACATCTGTCCGTTCCGCACTTTAATATTTCATAGACCATTAAGAACCAAGGCGACTCCATTAGGGGGGGGGGGGAGGGGGTTGCGGACAGTTGCTTCTTCCTGCCTCCCTTCCTCGTTCGAATACTCCCCCCTCCCATCCATTCGGTAAACAGTTCGAATTTCGTGCGGATGTGCTTTTAACGATTGGAAAGAGCGAACGCCGCGAAGATGAAAGTGCGTTCGAATATGGTTTTTGGAACTGGACGGTGTCGATGCGATAAGGTGTGTGTGTGTGTGTGTGGGGGGGGGGGGGGGCGTCATCAGATTTGGCGATTTTAGGCCTTAGTTTTGGTCTTTGATCCCAGACGACTTTTTTTTTGGTTAGTTTCATGCAATTTTTAACCAGTAATATACATGTGCTTGGAAATATATATATATATATATATATATATATATATATATATATATATATATATATATATATATATATAAATTTGTCAGACTAAAACAGTTTTTTAAACTGAAAAATGCTGTTTTATGACCTATGACTTTTATTCCTGGCACTTTATTTATATATAAATAAATAAATTAATTAATGATTATATATATATATATATATATATATATATATATATGATAATAACGGCCCACCATGATATATCTAATGCGTAATTAAAAAATTATCCTGTTAATAAAGCACGACCCCTTTTCCTAAATTGCAACCTAAAAGTAAAATAAGATAATTTATCGTAGCCCTGCTGATCATTATACAGGCATGTGAAGTATCCGAACTCAATAACATCCCCAGATATGAGTGTAGGAAGTTTATGAGATTCCGAATGTCAGTGTAATGTCAAAATTCTTGAAGAGCCCTCGAAGCACTCTGGATTTATGTGTTCTGTAATGTCGAAACCACACGTTACAAGAACTTTATGGCCACTTATTCTGCACCCAGGTCAATAGGTCACAGATCTAACAAGCGCGGGATCTAGCAATAAAGTATCCCCGGGAGAACTAAAGTGGACACGTGAACTCCACGAATCTAAAGTCGCCCAATTAAAAATTAAGTAGTTTAGGCCCTCTGGCGTCAATATCGCAAAACACAATATGCATATATATGCATATATATGCATATATATATAACATGCATATATACATACATACATATATATATATATATATATATATATATATATATATATATATATATATATATATATATATATATATATATATATATATATATATGTGTGTGTGTGTGTGTGTATCACTTTGATTTAAAAAAATACCATATTTGCAGGCATAGATCGTTGTATGAAAAGTGATCGGAATTTTATCTAGTTATTAGAGATAAGCAAGTATATACTAACGTTATCTTTGAGATTTCAAAAATAATTTTTCCCAATTTTTATTTATTTCTTTTTCTTTTTCTTTCCAATAAATCTTAATCTGTTAGAATGAATTTGAAAATACGGCTCCGAAAGGGGCAATAACTGTATTTCACATTTTTTAAAAATTTTATTTACGAAAGGAAATAAACGATATCATACCATCCGCTCCATAAAATTAAAGTAAGACAAAAATACTTTGCATTATCCTACCGCAATGACATTTTTCTAAAAGAATCAACTGATGTGAAAGTTATGGCTGAAACTTGTTTTTTTTCTTCCCTTTAACATCGACGGACGATTTTGAGGTAGTAATTTTATTTTTTTTTCGGCAACCCCCAAAAGATCTCCAAACTTTATATGATCCATTCCCCCAAACGATCTCTTTGCTTCAATTTTTATCATTCCTCGAGCCCTGTCCTGTATCATTACCAATATATATTTCCCCCGTTTCGACCAATCCGGTTGCGTGAGTGGGTTATATATACGGGTGTATACATAAAGAGGAGAAATAGCATATTTTCTCCTTCCCTTAAAAGCTCCCGATATGTATTTCCCAGCATACTGTTCTCTCTCTCTCTCTCTCTCTTTTTTGTTATCTTATTTTGGCCTTCCTCTGCCTTTTTTCACCCCCACTGATTCTCCTCTCATTTGCAGACGATGTACTATCCGAGGCAAAGTTCGCTTTCGCTTAGGGAGGAGTTGAGTAGCAGTAATCCTGAAATGTCGTCTGCGAAGGATTTTTTAATATTTCTTTTTTTTTTTTATGTTCCACTCCGAAATATTTCAATTCTGTACAACGCAATGTTTTCGCGCCAAGAAAATTGAATGAAAATTGGGTAATTAGATTTTTTTGAAATTTATGGAGGGGTCTGGCTTTATTCTAAAAGTTGAAAGGAAAGCTTAATGGTTTATGGCCTTGTGAAGCCAAGGGTTTGAAGCAAATGGAAAGGCTACATAAGTTTGGAGAATTATTATTCAGTTTTATTGTATAAGGTTAGATTTAAAAAAAAAAAAACTTAATAACTTTTCCGGGAAGTATGCAAATTTACTGGCACTGAAGCGGATTTCCACAGCATGGGTTTTAAATTTACTGGAAAATCAAGTGTTAAAGCTAAATTTTTCGTTGCAGATCAGTAATGCGGTAAATCTTGTTTGTAACAAACAGGCGAATAGGGTCATTTTAGCTTTAAGTGCCAAACAACTCTTATAAATTCTAAAGAATTTTCTATAGAACACTAGCTCAGTGATGAGCCAGTGTTCAAAAAGACACTTAATGCTCGAGGAGACCAAAATTTTTATTATTGGTGAATTATGACTCGAATTCATCTATATATATAAAACAGTTCCGTAACTGACTGACTGGTTGATTGACTGACTGACTGACTTATAACGTACAGATCAAACCGCTGGACCTAAAGGGTTGAAATTTTGCATGGCGATTCTCCTTATAGTGTAGGGATGCACTAAGAAAGATTTTTGAAAAATTCTTCTTAGATTTTTTTAAATTAAATTTTTAAGCTGTTTTTGTAACATTCTTTAAAGTTTTCATTTAAAATAATAATCTGAGGGTTATAAAATTTATATCACGAGAAAGATCATAAAAATTCCTTTAAAATGAAATATTTTTCGAATCTTTACCTCCCTTTTTTGATTTTTTGTGAATTTTTAAAGATTTATTTTTAGAATTTAATTTATTAAATACTGATCACGTGGTTTCTTTTCTTTTGTGATTCTTAAAATTAATTTTGCGTGACGTGCATAACAATGAAATAAATTGACAAAAAAGATTTTTTTTTCTTCTTTCTAATGCGTCAGACGATTGGACATTATCCAGAAAAATATTAAAATATAGTAAAAGAAATGTTCCCCAAACTGTGCTATATTAAGTGTACTATATTCTTTTGTATGTTCTATTAGATTTAATTTCAATATTTTCTTCCACATTATTTTGTGTATAAAAATATCTGTTACGATTTTTTATAAATATATATATATAGATTTTTTTGGGTTTTTTTTGGCATTAATTGCATACATTGACCGTTGTATGTATGCAATTTGAATGTACTCTGTAGCGAAGCAAGGGTATTCAGCTAGTCTTTAATATAGAGACATCGCATGTAGAGACATCGTTTGGTCAAACAATAATTTGTTACTTTCATAAGGAATGACTTTCAATAACTCATTGAAAATTAAAATTAACTAATTTACAATAATGAACAATAATTAAAGGACTGTATATACGTAAAACTCCGTCGTTATGCCTTATAAAACAAGAACATGGTATAGCTCGGAGGTAGAATGGTCTGTTCATCTGTACTGGAAGCAGATGGGACTGGATTTTTTGGGCAATCGGTTTTACTTTATTTGAAAAGCTGATAAATAAATAAACATGTAGAAAAAGGCTTTTAAATATTTTTGTTAAGTACCAACACCTTTTTCTCTCTGGTGTTTATATTTTTCGCCTTCTCTTCTATATCGTTTATCTGTTTTTGTATGCTTAGATGCCTACCTTCTTGCATTTTTTTTGAAGGTTTCGTTCTTCACGGTACTTTTACTACAAGAAAGGGAAAGGTGGGCATCTTCGAATATTTTACAGGTACTGCTTGGGTTTCATCGCTGCTTTATAGCTCCTGGTGAAGAGAGCTATTTTGACGCTTTCAAATTAAAGTTGTCACACTTTTTTGTGATTTTTCATTAGACCTTTTTTATCTTTTGTAAATCGTACAGCACGGGGATACCGTAATGAAGTCCTGATATGTCCCCTGTTTTATATTTATGCATATAATGGTCTGTTTGGTAGGGTGCAAGGTAAGAATGCCTTGAATATTCTACCAACCGATCATAAGCTGGGTGCTATACCTCTAACGAAACTTTTCATATGTATATATCATCATGTCATAATCTGTATTTTTTCTTCAAAATTTACCATGAAATTTACATTAAAATCGTTAGCATTGCATTAAAATTCCAACCTTGACCATTTTATTACATCCGTCTGACGCAGCCTCGTCGGAGCAGTGTTTATTTCGTAACCCCTTTTTGCCCCCCAGCCCCTCTGAAGCAATATATCACAACTATGACAGTTTCAATTCGAACAAATTTTCACCTCCCTTTCTTTCTTTCTTTCTTTTTTTTTTTTTTTTTTTTTTTTTTTGAATCGTTCGCAGCCGATTAAATCGAAACTTATTTTTTATTGACTGAGTCACGTGAAAAGGGGGGTGGTGCTGGGCTACGGCTTCCGATGTTTACGACTCTACTTTTATGTTCTGTGCATCCGGATAATCACTGGGCCTGTGAAGGGATAAAAAGTCTATCCGGAGGCATCAGTGGGAATATAAACGTCGAGGCAGCAGTGATTTGAGCTTTAGACGTTTTTTTAATGATTTTTGCGCGTGTTCCTGTGGATTTCTGATGCTAATTGTGGTTGGCGAAAGTGGCAACGTTATATGCAGGAATGATTCTAAATTAGATCTGAGTTGGACCTGAATATGAACTCAAAGGTACAGTAACTCCCAAAAGTGTTCGTACACTTACGATTTTCAAAGAAATAGGGGTCTATCCATTAATTAAAATGAATATTTCAGAATAGGTATTTAATAATAAGATCTATAATCTATTCTTAACAAAACTACAAGAAATATTTTGAAAACATAGTAAAACTTTATTTTTAAGAAACCAGTAATCAAAAAGTAACAAAAACTTTATCTCACAAAAGTCATCGCACACTTGTAAAAAATCTCTACATATTAGTATATATTCTAATTTTTCGTTAAATTAATATTTAGTAGGATATCCTTTAGCATCCACAACAGCTTTTAAACGTCTGGGAATAGATTGCACTATACAAAAATATATAATATTTTAGAATGGGTATTTAATAATAAGATCTACTGTATAATCTATTCTTAACAAAACTACATGAAATATTTTTTAAATATAGTAGAACTTTATTTATAAGAAACCAATAATCAAAAAGTAACTAAAACTTTAACGTAACTAAAAAACGTTAACGTAACTAAAAAACGTTTAAAACTTTAACGTAACTAAAAAACGTTTTTAACTTTAACGTAACTAAAACTTTATTACGTTCTTTTGTAATTTCTGCATCAATGTTCATCCATTCTTCCATCATAATTGTTTTTAGTTCGCTTTTTGTGTGAATGTCGTGTTTTCGTACTCAAACCTCCAGTTCTCTCAATATACAAGTATGTTCTATTGGGTTTAAATCTGGCGATTGAGGTGGTGTTTTCAAAACTTGTGGACAATTATAGAGACACCAGAGGCGAACGTTGAGAGCCGTGTGCTTAGGATCGTTACTTGATAAAAAACAAAGTTGTTTCCAATACCCAAATTTTGGGCTGATAATTTTAAATTGCCTCTTAAAATATTTATATAAACAGCATGATTCATTATGCCATCAATAAATACCAAATTATCTAGTCCTGATGCTGACATGCACCCCCACACAAGGACACATTCACAGCCATGATTAACTGTTCCTACTAAGTTCTTGGGATTAAATTCCTCATTTTTTCTTCTCTATACAATTATACACCCATCGGAACCAAAAATGTTAAATTGGCAAATTAGACATTATTCCAATACGTTTTGGGCTTATTTATCATTGATAGTGCGAAGGAAAGCCTAAGCGTTCTGTTTTTCTCACTCACAAAAAAATTTCTACGAGCAGAACGACCATGTAATCCAGCTGATATGAGAACTCGTCGAACAGTTTCACGTGAAATTAAAGTAGAAAATGTTTTATTAAATTCTGCAGAAACTTTTACAGCACTCAAACGTGGATTTTTCGCAAATTTTCTAATTATAAATCTCTGATCACATTTTGTTAACTTCGCCGGACGACCTTTTCTTACCTTGTTTTCGATCCGATTTTCTTCTTTAAAGCGTTTTATCACATACTGCACAGTAGAATGGGATAAATTAAGTAATTTAGCAGTATTCCGAACTGATTTACCACTACTATGATGAAAAATAATCAATTTTCGAATGATGTTTTTTGTTTCTTTACGACTACGAGCCATTTTTAAATAATAAATAGAATATTACGGAGTAGGCAAGCAAAAATTAAAGCCAAACGATATTTTAAATGCCACCACAGTTCAAAAAAAAAAATAAAGCACCAGACGATAATTTTAATTATGAATTTATCCGAAAATATTTCATTTTACGATGGCTTTTGTGAGATAAAGTTTTCGTTACTTTTTGATTAATGGTTTCTTAAAAATAAAGTTTTACTATGTTTTCAAAATATTTCATGTAGTTTTGTTAAGAATAGATTATAGATCTTATTATTAAATACCCATTCTGAAATATTCATTTTAATTAATGGGTAGACCCCTATTTCATTGAAAATCGTAAGTGTACGAACACTTTTGGGAGCCACTGTATGTTTATGTCATCGAATAAAAAAAGGAAATGCTTCTTTAGTCTACGTTGAAGAAATTAGTTTGGAATTTAACTCCACGAAGTTTATTAACCCTTCAGCAGGCGCCTCAATTTTTGGAACACCAGCAAGCGTAAGTGGCACAAAGTGCAACATGTCTTTCAAACTTGATTATTCCTTTTGTAATAAACTTTTTTTTTTCAAATTGAAAATAATAATTCTTCGTTTTATGACAAGATATAAAATGTTGATAATATTGAGATATATTTATAATTAAAGGCCAGAGAATGTAGATACAATCGCCTTATTTTAAAACTGTCCGGTTTACTGGATCTAAGGAAAACTTGCGAATTCATTCCTATTATGTCCAAAAACCTAAAAAACAACGAGATAGTTCATCTTCGTGATATGCGGGATACCGTGTAATAGCTTCAAATTTGATCGACTACATCAACTCCTGCTTTTGTCGTATCCAGTATAACCGCTACTTTTCCACAGTTAAATCACGACTAATAATGAATGGAAAGGAATCCAAGGGTCAGAAAATGAGACCTTCATTAGAAAGGGTGTAGCTATAAATAGAAACTGTTTAGAACATTCAAACCTTATACATAAAAAAAAACCATTCAAAATTTCTAAAATATTGCACTTTGTACACGGGCGCGCCTGCTGAAGGGTTAAAATAAAAGTTACTTGCATGTGTCCCAATAAATTAATACTCCTTGTATTTCAGTAAACGTTTACAATACATTCAAACATTCATGTCGATTAGAATGCTGGTCTTTCGTACCGGGGTTGCAATAAGTAGATCTAGCCTTTCCAAATCGGCTTTAAATTGTTGATTTCTCGTGTACTCCATGGCGCAAGTTATCACGCTCTAGGTCTGAAGTTTCAGTTTCTGAAAGACAAAGTTTTATTTCTGCAGGGGTGGGATGTGATGTTAATTTACCCTTAATGTACCATTTTTGCTCTTTGAAGTTTATTTAGATAGCATCATAATAGATCAGTTAGCGGCTAGCATCATAATAGATCAGTTAGCGGCGTATATGACAAAATGTGATTGTAGTGTTGCAACGATGTTTGTGTAGGGGGGTTTTATTTAAATTTTAATAATATATTTAATTACTAGTTACTAATTAATGAATTAAAGGTAGGAATAAAACTTACTAATTAAAGTAGGTTTTAGTTAAATTTAAGTACAATATTTGCCCTTTGGCCATTAGTGGTTAGTACATTTTAAGGACTTGCGTTGTGTGTAGCAATAACCCATAATAATTAATATTATAATTAACACTGGTTCGATACTGAATGCATCACTGTGGTGATTAATGAGCCAAAAAGAAAAATGAAATTAAATCTAACAAAATTACCTCTCTATAATTGGAGTACACCTAAAAATTAAATTACATCACCTAAAAGAAAAAGCTTCAAATCTGCTGAAATAAAAAAACCTAAAGCTGAAAATCAGACAATTAACTAAAAAAGGCAAGGACCGACATGACACCACTTTACAATCTAAAAATAACAATTTATTCACAATATTAACATTATAACCATCAATCTGGTAATTAATTCTAATCAACATATTTCCAACATACCAAAATCAATTATCAAAATGCAATTGCTGTAAAAACCAACATCTATATCCTCACAACACAATAAAATATATACAATGAAAATTCCAAAATGAAATGGCTGGCGAATATAAAAAAAACTAAATCATTCTATATGTAATTACTAATCATTAATTAAATTTTAAATTTAAATTGATTCTTAAGGAATCTGCTGCAGCTTTCAAAAGGAGAAAGTTTAAGGATAGAATTTACAGAAAGGAAAGGAAAGGAAAAAGAATTTCACCCGTGGCCCTCACAAAAATCGTCGGGATCTTTGCGTCGTCCCGAGGCCAGAGCCTCAGCCCACGATCCCCCGGTCTTTTACGCCTCCGCTCTCCGTTCAGGATCCTCGAATCTCCGTTTTCAAACCCCCGCGCTCCCGAGTCAGCACCTTGTCACCACTTCCATCAGTCCGTAAAATCATCTTCCATACCAAATAGTTCCTGGGCGCGCCGTGAATTCTGATGGTTGACATGAGAGGGGAAGGCTACAGGTGGCATTCTTGCACTCTGCAATTCTTTATACAATTTCTTTTTCCCACCCCTCATCTCGTTCTTGATGATTAATTTAATTTCACGGCGCCCTGGTCATCCACCTGACGATGTATCCTTGCGCGCCTTGCATCTCCTGTTCTGAGATTTCTTCCCGTTCGAAAAAGGCGCGTAGCGGAAGTATCGGGTTACAGATAGTGGGGGAGGCTGAGAACTTGTTGCTAGGCGCAGGGTCATTTTTAGGGAAAGAAGGAAAACCATAAATATTTCAAAAACTTTTATCATTTAACAAAATTCCTTCAACCTTTGAATTAAAATTCTGCCAGCCAAAAACCGTACCAGCCAACTCACAATGTTTAAAAATAAGACTTATTAATGTATCAATATTTTTAACAATAAGGTATAACCTGTGATGATCTGTTTCAAACTTAATTCTTCTCAATGTCAAAACATTTAGAGAAACTTGCGCACATTTCTCCAAATGCGATGACATTAATCAAATCAATTAATATTTGATCATCACAAGTTTAACCCTCAGATATATTTAGCAGAGGCTTAATAAATTGATTAAAACAAAGCACAATCGTTACTAAAATTTACTTACTTACTTACTTACTTTACTAATTTAATTATCTCAATACCCGATATTAAAATTAACTTTAATTATTTCTAAAACTATTAATTATCATCACAACAGTAGTAAAATATTTCAGCGTCATAAAAATAAAAGAAAAAAATATTTCAGGTAGTCTCTTCTAACGAAACTTCCTCGGGTAATTAACATAGAATTACTTATCGTTGCTTACCGCTTTTCTTTTCTTTCCTTTTCTTTTTGAGACGCATTTTGGTACTTTTCTGTTTAACTGTTTACTGCTACTGGGTTTGGCACGATGCCTAAATTATAACTTCGACGGACTCTGAATTTTTTCTTTCCGGAGGACCTTTATTGAGGAACGTAATCCTACGCTAAAATTAGCGTCATTCGATAGAAGAATAAAACAGGAAAGGACAAGTTGGAAAGAAAGGGGAAATACGTGAAGAATGAAATTAAAAAAGATTTTCTCATAACCAGGTATAGTTCAGTTTCTATAATGACGGCCACGAGACCCAGTCTCGATCCTCTTCCAGGAAGGGGGTTGATACAACTTGATCATTTCCAAATAATCTACTCGCATGTCAGCTACCACACTCTCATTATTCGTGTGACGTCATTCTGTCCGACCTACGGACTAAGAAGGCTAGGTAAAAATTAACACAAAATTTGAAACATTGTAACAATAGAAATGAATTGTGATACAATTGTGTAACAATACAATTGAATAGAGCTTACGGCATCACAAGTAGGGTTGCCAACTGTCCCGGATTGGCCGGGATTGTCCCGGAATTGGAATCGCTGTCCCTGATCCCGGATGAATGCTAAATTGTCCCGGAATGTAGCGGAAACTATTCCAATATATATTTTTTAAAATTGAAATTGACATCATGTAAATCCGTTGAACGTTGTGACGTCGTAGTAATCCGACAGGTAGCGTGAACGTCACAGACTAAAATTAAAGTTTCCACGATATTTATTTACAAGATTAATTTATATACAGATCAGGAAATACACGGTGATGCACGGATGGTGATTGCAATGACAAACTATGGGCAGATTATTTCAAAAAGCATGAAAAATCGGTCGAGCTGATGAATATTGTGTCTTTCATTTTGTCCATCCCTGCGAGTAATGCTTACTCAGAGAGAGTATTTAGTCACATAAACAGTGTGTGGACGAAGGCCAGGAATAACATGAATAGCGACTTAGTGAAGGTGGAATTGCAAGTACGACTTAATGGTGAATCGTGTGCAGAATTTGCGAACTTTTAAAATACGGACTCATTTGCGAAAGAATTGGTGATTGCAGCAAAATGTGAGAGAAAATATTATTGGAAAAACCCATAAAAATATAACGTTAAATTTGTTATTATAAGATTTAAAATTTTTATTATTATTATTATTATGTAATATATATATATATATATATATATATGTATAGATAGATAGATAGATAGATATAGATATATAAAATACATTTAAAAAAACTGTATTTTAATTTTTTCGTACATAAAAAAAGTTCCTCAGAAAACTAGGTAGTGGCTGACTGATAATGATCATGATGTTCAGTTTTGAGCTATTTGTCCCGGAATCGTCACAGAAAAAGTTGGCAACCCTAAATCACAAGACTCACTTTATCTCACGACTAAGTCTATCTTCTAAAAAGAGAATTAAGAGTTCTTTGCTAGTACTTTAATAGATTCTGAAATAATCTACTTGTGTATCATCTAGCACACTCTCATTTTTCGTGTGACGTCATTCTGCCCCACCTAGGGAAGAAGTAGAAGACTAGGTAAAAATTAACACAAAATTTGAATCATTGTATCAATAGAAATGAATTGTGATACAATTGTGTAACAATACAATTGTGTAATAATACAATTGAATAGAGCTTATGTCCTCACAAGACTGACTTATCTCACGACTAAATATAATTTCTAAAAATAGAATTAATAGTTCTTTGCTAGTACTTTAATAGATTCTGAAATAATATACTTGTGTATTATCTACCACACTCTCATTTTTCGTGTGACGTCATTCTGCCCGACCTAAGGACGAAGTAGAAGGCTAGGTAAAAATTACATCAAAATTTGAAACATTGTAACAATAGAAATGAATTGTGATACAATTGCGTAACAATACAATTGAATAGAGCTTATGGCATCACAAGACTCCCTTATCTCACGACTAAATCTATTTTCTAAAAATAGAATTAATAGTTCTTTGCTTGTACTGTAATAGATTCTGAAAACGTAGACGGCTCTCGCTTCCTTATTATTAAATAACCAAAAGTGTTGCAAAGAAAATGAAAAATTCACGAGGGAGCAAAAAAAGAAGAAAAAATGTTGAAAAAGAAAATAAGACTCGAATATAACACTTTTTTTCTTTTTGCAAAATATCAATATTCAGATATTAAGTGATAAAAACTTTCGGGGAAAAAATATATATTCCTTGTAAATATACGAGTTTGAAAAAGGGTGTGCTGTCGTGAAATATGAAAGCAGGCTTTAATAATCCAACACTCAAAGGAATTGGTATACATTATTTATTTTATTCCTTCTATACATGGAAGTGAGAACGCTAACAATTAAGAATAACACGTATGTTTGGAAATAAAATCAAATAAATAAAAACCTAATGCGAGTTTCTGAAATAGTTTACAGCCTGTTTTTTCCCCCTCTCCTGTTTTTTTCTCTCTCTCGATATTTTAGAAATGCTTCCAAAGAGATCTTTTACTATTTCTGAAAAATCCTAAAAAAAAAAGAACTATTGAAAAATGAAGACCATTTATTCTTTGCAATGAGGTATGGCTGGCGGTGGTGTGTTTCCGGAATAAAAATAGACTCCCGGAGAATATTTTTGCAGAATTAAAAATGCATGGATTCTTGCTTTATTTATTCCGAAACTTTTATGTGTTTAGGTCGCGAATGCATTATTCTTTTATTTAAGTGAGTGTTACCTAGGTATCAAATGTAGTGTCTGGAAGAATTGAAAAAAAAAACAATATTATTTATTCATATTTCGGAGTCGTTTAAATTAAATAAACATTTATCTTCAAAACACAAACATAGCTATTTGGGGATGTGCTTTTATTAAGGGAGAGTTGAGTTTAGCCCCATAGACTGATGTTTTGCACACCTGCGTAACATAGCGTTCAGTTCCTGACTAGGCAGGGTTATTCTGTAAAATGAAAGACAGAATAGGATCCTGAAATAGTTGCTTTGCAAGCATGCTTTTATTTTTTTGTCGTCATAATAATAGTTACAATAAAAGCAGTTTGCCTTATTCTTCAATAATGATTTTATTTATTACTAGCTGAATAAGATTGTAAGCATAAATTCGATGAATGGACATATCACATATCGAAATGTATAAATTTATGGTTTTCAGTAAACCAACCAGAGTGATTGTGATCGAAGTAGTGACATGTAGTGTTGTATTACAAGTCAGACTCTGATTCAAGCAAACTGAGTTTTCAAAGTTAAGGAAGTCTAGCAGAATATCAAATTACTGAAACAGCTTCAGATACATTTTTAATTATTTCAAAAGATTCTACTCGTTAGGTATCGTATACCGTAATAAATGCATATTTAATATTCCACACACACACACACACACACATACACAGACACATATATATACAAGTATGTACATACATATATATATATATATATATATATATATATATATATATATATATATATATATATATATATATATATATATATATATATATACATATATATATATATATATATATATATATATATATATATATATATATATATATATACATATATATATATATATACATATACAGAGAGAGAGAGATATGAACGTTTCTCATGCCTTCTGATTGCTTTATCTACTTATAAATATAATAAAAGTAAGGTGTTATGTTTAGCTCTCTCTCTCTTCTCTCTCTGACTTTTATACTTTTGTATTAAACTCCAGTTCTTCCCTTTTTGTGACTATTTATAATTTTTTCAATATATATTTATACACACACACAATATACACTATCTGGCCAATAGTATCCGGACACCACCCTAAAGAAGTGGATCTGGCAGGTGACGTAATTTGATGCGTAACCGAAAGCTATAAAAGTGTTGGTAGTTGTTTGTCAGGTTATATTTATGCGTTTGTGGGACAATGAGTAAGTCAAAAGAGCTTAGTGACTTTGATCGTGGTTTTATAGTGGGATGCCACCTTTGTGGGAAATAAGTTCGTGAAATTTCGGACATTCAACAGAAGCCAAAATCCACTGTGAGTATTGTAATTGTGAAGTGAAACATCGAGGCAGTGAAACTGCAGAAAAACGAAGTGGCAGGCCGAAAAAAAAAATAGTTAACGTAGCTGTAGAACTCTGAAAAGCATAGTGAAACAAAATGGCAAGTCCTCGTTGATTGAAATCACTCGGGAGTTCCAAAGTTCTTCAGGCGTTTGAGCTACCAGCAGGACTGTTCATCGAGAGTTAAAAAACCTGGGATTCCATGGTCATTCAGCTGCTCACAAGCCGAACATCACTCCCCAAAATGCGAAGCGTCGATTGCAATGGTGCAAAGCGCACCGTCTTTGGACTGTGGACATGTGGAAAAATGTTCTTTTGAGTGATGAATCTCGCTTTACAATCTAGCAGTCCAATGAACGCGTCTGGGTTTAGCGGATGCCCAGCGAGCGCTTCTTACGTGACTGCATTGTGCGGACTGTTAACTTTGGTGGTGGCAGCATCATGGTGTGGGGCTGTTTTTCATGGTTTGGCCTGGGTTCCTTAGTTCCTGTGGTTGGAAACATGAACTCCGAGATGTATGTGGACATTCTGGACAATGCTGCTCTACAAACTCTATGGCAATATTTCAGGAAAGACCAATTTCTCTTCCAGCAGGATAACTGCTCCATTCACACATAGAGACCTGCGCAATCATGGTTTGACGAAATGGGTGTTCAAAAACTGGACTAGCCTTCTCAGAGCCCCGATCTAAATCCCATTGAACACTTTGGGATGAATTAGAACGCAGATTACGTAGCCAGCCAAATCGATCATCCTCACTTCCAGCACTCACTTCAGCTCTGATGAACGCCTGGAAGTCAATTCCTATGGACACCTATCAAAAACTAATGGAAAGTCTCCCCAGACGTGTGCAGGCTGTCATCGATGCAAAAGGAGGACCAACATCATATTAATGTATACCTCAGGACTCTCTGAGTCCGTACCACTGGGCGTCCGGATACTCTTGGACAGATAGTGTATATATATATACACACACTCACACGATGACACATGTATATACATATATTTACAGAGACACATACACATACAGCTAAATGCAGTTGTCGTTGTAGTCCACCTTGGTACGTAAGAAACATATTTTGTAGTCCTGGCACAAATAATTTTTATCCATCAATGTTATTCTCAGTACATTACTCCTCTTTCAACACATGGGTCAAACTTCTCAACATAAGTCTGCACCCTGCAGCTCACGCCAGAACTCCAGAATTATCAGTATAATCTGTGGTCACGTGCCAATTAGAAACTGGGGATCGTCCAACAGATTTCGGACTTGGACTGAATCAAAATGGATCCGCGACGTAATATGTGATGCGGATGTACTTTTACCTCTGTGTGCTCGTATATATATATCTATATCTATCTATCTATCTATCTATCTATCTATCTATCTATCTATATATATATATATATATATACATGTGTGTGTGTGTATACATATACTAGATTTATTAACCGGCTTCGCTCGGGATTGTTTCTGTTATTATTATTTTTTCCATGATTAGCCTCTTGTTATGATGTTCTAAAGTTATAACAACTCTTAAACAAATTAATTTCATTTTTTCAGTAGTAAAAAATTCATTTATTAACTAATTTTCTGTTATTTTAATACTTTCCAGTATGCAACATTTTTTGTTTCTTTTTAATCATCTGCGACAATGTATAATTCTGATTGATTACTTGCTCTAGACATTCCCATATATAGCTGACCATGCGAAAAAGATTCTTCTGACACATCCAGTCCAGTAACTTTGAACGGATTGAGAACACATCCAATATTAAAACACAGCAAATCTGATAATTATTATAGAAAAAGTATATACTCATAGTTCATGCTCGGAATTCTTTCTCAAAAATAAATCGTCTGCTACGTTTCAATGCCATTTTCAGACTTTCTTAATTAGAATATACACGTATTTCATGATTGTAATTCTTTCTCAAAACTAAACCGTCTGCTATGGATTGTCAACACATTCATTGAAAATGAAAGACTTTCCATCTTTATATTTTCATTTTTAAAAAGAAATATTCCGGCGTTGCTACGTACATGAGAATAATATATCAAATTCATTCTTGCTCCAATTTGTGAATAAATCACGTTTTTAATTCATGTCTATTTATTTTTACGCAAATGTTATAATTTAATTGGCAACAATGAAATGTTACAATGGCTTTGAACAAAAATATCCGCTGATACCGCGCAACTGTTCTAACATAATCCGGGAATGGAATGTCGTAGCGGGATGAAAATAGTCACATTCATCCTGATTTTCCAAGCATATTAAACCGTGTAAATTTCATCAAGGTAGGATTTACGGATCTTGAGTTTTTGTGACTCAAACACGACACATTTCCCGTTTCTGCTTTATACATAACATGTGTATATGTGTGCGCGCAAACAAAAGTTTTTCCGTTTTGAATCACTCTTTTGAAGGAGGATATTCTGCCTTAAAAGAGTGCGACATAAAGAAAACTGCGTCATCTTGGTACAATTTCTAGTGCTATCCAATACCTCTCCGCGACCGCCGGTAGAATATCACTTGCAATTATCGTCTCTTTTTGTTGCTGAGCAATTGACTTTTTTCCCTTCCATTTCACTTGTTTTCATTTACGAAAATGAAACTCCTAGAAAGGGAGAGAGAGAAATTGAGCGAGTGATGCCACTCATTGTCGTACAATTAATTGCCAGAGGTTTCGCAGCTGCGCCTTATGCTGATTAAATTCGTTCGAATTAAAGAACTTTTCCGATAAAAAGAACGAAAAAGAGAAAAAAAATAATCTCGGCCAAAGGATACTGTTTACGACCGTCGACTTAATCGTCGCCGAACTCTAAAGCGGAACTACTTAGAGCCAACAACATGCTTTCATTACCTAAAATACGAGTAAAACGTTCCGAAGGGGGGAAGAGAATAGAATAGAATAGAATATATTCGAGTTGATTAACTTTCCATGGGGAAGCAGAGGGGCTACGTGTCTGAAATTCGGGAGTTGATTTTTGTTCTCGGAAATGGGCGCCGAGATCATTTGCATTGGTGGTTGCTCCTTGCGTAAAGCAACCACTCGGTAGTACTTTCGCGGCTGATTCCGGTTTTGAAACTCTGTTGTGGCGAAAAACCCTTCTTAACTTCTTCGGCAAGGAATTTTCATTCCTCATGCGGTTTTCATATTGAGCCTGAAGTGGGTGTATTTCCTCATAAACTAACGAATGAAAACTGACTCTCTCTCTGTATATAAGTGAATCTATAAGGAAATATGTGATGTGATGTCACACACACACACACACACATATATATATATATATATATATATATATATGTCAAGCTGCCATCCCACAGGTCCAGGGTTCGACCCTGAGAATGGACAAGGTCGACTCAGCCTTTCATCCCTTGAGTGGGTCGATAAAATGAGGGCCAAGCATGCTTGGGAATTAAACTCTCGGGGTCCCACGTCAGGTTGACCACCTGACTGAGACATATGCTGTATGGCATCCCAAGCCCACGGTCAAGAAAGTGGAGATGGGTACCGCCGGCCCTGGTCCCCATCGGACTGTTGCGCCGTGAGTTTATATATATATATATATATATATATATATATATATGTGTGTGTGTGTGTGTGTATATATATATATATATATATATATATATATATATATATATATATATATATATATATATATGTGTGTGTGTGTGTGTGTGTGTATGTATATATATATATATATATACACTGCTGGCCACCCAAATTGCAACACCAAGAAAGACAAGAGATATCACAACAAAATTTATTTTGTAGATAACATGTTGACCAAGTATCAAATGATTACATTTATAGACTTCTGTGAAGTGTGGTTCCTGCCAAAATCAGTAGCCAGAGTAGCCGCCATTGTTGGAGATCACCGCTGCCACACGCCTCGGCATTGATTCAAAGAGACTTTGGATGAGTTCTTGGGGTACAGCAGACCAAGCAGCTTCCACACGTTGCCAAAGTTGATCTGCTGTGGCAGCTGGGGATGGAATCCGGGTCAATCGTAGAGCAACCATGGACCACATGTTTTCTATCGGCGAAAGATCCGGAGAGCGAGGCGGCCAGGGAAGCAATTCAATCTGGCGATTGACGAAGAACCGTTGGACAATGCGTGCCACGTGTGGTCGCGCATTATCCTGTTGAAATATCGCTGTGGGCAAGCCCTGAAGGTAAGGAAGGACAACTGGCTCCAACACCTCGGAGATGTAGCGCTGGCTGTTTAAAGTACCGGCAATGCGTACTAGAGGTGTGCGAGAGTGATATCCAATACCGCCCCATACCATAATACCCGGTGCAGGACCAGTGTGGCGGTGCATAACGCAGCTGTTCAGCATCCTCTCTTCACGGTGTCTCCAGACTCGAATGCGACCATCGTGGTGTTGCAGACAGAAGCGTGACTCGTCAGTAAAGACAATTTCATTCCATTCTGCCGTCCACATCCTTCTATCATCGCACCATTGGCGGCGGAGACGTCTGTGGTTCTGCGTCAAGGGACAAAGCAATGGACGTCTTGCGGATAGACCACTCTGCTGTAAACGGCGTCGAATGGTACGCGCAGACACTGGATGATGCGTTACAGACTGCATGTGCTGTGCTATGGTTCGTGATGTGACTGAGCGATCCGTCACTGCCATGCGCACAATTTGCCTGTCATCACGTGAAGTGGTGCGCTGAGGTGGATGCGATCGAACACGCCGGTCCGTCGTACCCTCCTGCATCCACCGATCACATATCCGCATTACAGTTGTTTGGTTTCGTCCAACACGACTACCGATTTCCCTAAAAGATAATCCACAATCTCGGTAGGCCACTATCCTTCCTCTGTCGAACTCGGATACTTGATCAAAAGATGATCGCTGTTTTCGACGAGTCATAATTGATCGTTTTTTTGAAAAAACCACAATTGCCGAACTTGAAATCGTCGAAATCTCCAAGCCTTAAATAGCGCTTTGAAGTGGCGCCACAGGCGCGCGTGATGTGCGTCTGCGCTGAAATTCTAATCATTTGCATATCTCACCTCCGCTAATGCATGTTGTAAATTTCATGTTATTTGCATGTTTCCTTCAGGGTGTTGCATTTACAGTGGCCAGCAGTGTATATATATATATATATATATATATATATATATATAGAGAGAGAGAGAGAGAGAAACTTCTCTATGGTGACCCGTAAGGGTTCCGAAAAAAGTGGCCGTTGAAAAGGGGTTTGTGCTATATGGTCTATATAGAGTCTTGAATCGATTGTGAATAAAATGGGCCGTTTAGAGGGGTCATAATAATAGTAACTAGAGAAGTTTCACCGTGTACATAATCACAAAGAAAAAAAAGGATTTTGAATACCTGATGTTTCCATCTGCAGCTGATTTATCCCCTTTACTAATTTTTGAACAGATAAAAAAATTAAATGATTGCAAAATTTTTTTGTTTGTTTGTTCATTGCAATATGCAATACGTTGACGTCATTTATTTAGAGTTTGAATTTTTCGAATAAAACGTGTTTTAAAGTTTTACCTGGGTTTGTTTTACTTTTGCTCTGTCAAGCCAAAGTATCGAAAGTGGAAGTGATTTGTCATCAACGCATTTTCTCGCAATATCCCGGCATTCCATTCGGAGAAGATGCCGATAGCAGGTGGTTTTGACCATTGATTGAAATCCGTCTCGGGTTATTCGATCGACTCCGTGTTCTAAAAATAGCGACTAAATCTGAAATTGGAATACTGGGCCTAGACGAATTGTTACTTAGTTGCTCCTGATTAGTTCTTTTTCTCTTATCCTTCTCGCCTTCTATAGGGGATCGGCGTCGATTTCGATTTCTTCCTTGTCTACCGCCCCCCCCCCCCGTTTTTTCCTCTCTGCTTCGCCAGTAAAGGGATCTCACAAAAGCAGTTGTTGTCCTCTTTTAGTTAGTTGTCGTGAGTTTTAAAAGTGCTTCCCCAGTTCGGTCGGCGCCCGTTCGCTTCTCGAAATTTTATCCAATCATCGGAAGGGTTGCCGTAATGATCGGCAGGAGCTGATGAAGGCGTGTGGGGGGGAGTCTGCCAGATTTGGCCTCGAAGAGGTATTTCGCGGGACATGCCCGTTTCTCTGAACCGGGCCCGACTATCACGAATGTCCCGCTTCCATATAAAACGGAAACATGCTATAATAATATTCAAAATAATAATAGTTGTTTCCATTCTGCCATAATTCCGACCATAATAACAAACTTAAAGGAGTGTTTCTGAATCAAAGGCGGCTCCAAGAGGGGGGGGGGACACTCATTTTTTTTCATAGCCTAAAATTATATAATCGTAGATTTAATACTAAATGAGTTTAAATTTAAAATGAGAGAATATTTATTTCTTATATATATATATATATCGTCCGTTGTCTGTAAAAAGGGCGCATAGGTATATTAATCTATGTGTATTCGTTCTTTTTACAGAACACCGACGATTTATACACACACACACATACATATATATATACATGTACACACACACACACATATATGTATATAACCCTAAGAGCCGACGTTGCCCCCCCCCCCCCCAAATCTCTGGATTGCAGCCGCCGCTGTTCTGAATAGATTGATGTTTTAGGTAAGCAGACTTGGGTACTAAACAGCCGAAAGGTATTAGTACATTATGCTGAAATTGTGCTAAGTTTGTCAACTTGGAAAGCAAGAAAAATGCTTAATTTAGACACCCTTCTACATGAACTCCTTTGAAGTTACTGTTAAATAGGCTAGGTAACTCAAAAAGTTTACTATTGTTTCTGACCGAGATACAGACTATCGAAAACAACTGCTAGGCAGTAATAAATAAATGCCCAACTCATTTATGATGAACTGAAAGGCCCATTGCAAATTCAAAGTCAGTAATAATTATACTTAAAATTAAAATAACTAAACACACAAATTAATTTCAATGCATTATAAATAGTATGTTATTATATGTAAATTAAGCAACATAAAGTAATAAATGTTGCACAATGATGATTTTTCTACATCTCTTTATGATCAGTCTACTGAATTTATGCAAATAAACAGTGGTTTATATGCATTCATTTTTTAAAAATTTTTAACATAGGATTACGTCCTCCATAACGGTCCTCCGGAAAGCAAATGTTCAGACACTAAAACCATCCTTCGTCGCGAGTTATAAATTTGGCAGCGCGCCAAAAACAGACTGTGTCGCTTAGGCAAGCAGTAAACAGTTAAACAGAAAAGTAACAAAATCCGTCAAAATTTTGATATTGATATATATATATATATATATATATATATATATATATATATATATATATATATATATATATATTGATAGATAGATAGATAGATACACACATGCATACATATATACAAACAAAAGAGGTAAGCAACGATAGGTAATCCTACGTTAATAAGCCGCGGTAGTTTCGTTAGAAGTGACTACTCGAAATTTTAAAATTTTTCCTTTTATGTATAATAAAAATCAAAAACTTTTCTGAGAGAGTTAGTTATTGCAATACAAGATAGTCAATCGGAGGCAAAATTAAAGATTTTGTTTTGTTTTGTTTGTTTCCTTCCTATTGGTGGAACATTATGAAATATTATGTAAATATAAGGTTTAACTTATATTTACATAATATTTAATTATTTGCATTAACACGACTAATTTCTGTTATAACATACTAAATGGAATTCTAAATAGCCTTTTATGCTTTTCATTATAGCCAAAATGTGCATCCTCAATAGATGAATTATGTGTAAACTTACGTTTAAAATTTCCTTGTACTGATTCGTAATTTCAATCTACTAGTCGCCTTTGTGCAAATTGTTATTAAGAAATTATATTCTTTTAGACTACCGCTTGAATGCATAAGTAACATTGTTGCCTGTAATTTTTATTAATTTAAAATAACTTACATATTATCCAAAATATCTTATATATATTTTTCTCATGAAAAAAAAAATCTTAAAATGCTATTTGAAGAACTTTTAAGACAAAAATAACTTACATATTACCCAAAATATCCTTTATATATTTTTCTCAGGAAAAAATTCTTAAAATGCTGCTTGAAGAACTTTTAAGACAAAATAACTTACATATTACCCAAAATATCCTTTATAACTTTTCTCATGAATTTTTAAAAAAAAATGCTGTTTGAAGAACTTTTAAGACAATAACGTTGAGATTTTATTTTATAATAAAAATTTTAATGCAAGTGACACAAAACATAGCACACACCGTCGGTATGGAAATTTTTAAACTGAATTTCATTGCAGAGTAACATAAATGCTGTTACAAATCGCGAGAATGTTTTAAAAATTTTCTAAAACTGATTCGTAATTATAATCTACTAGTTGTTTCTGCACAATTTGCTGTTAAAAAATGCATATTTTAGTATACCGCTTGTGTATAAGTAACAAGGATTTCTATAATTTTTATTACCCTAAAATAACATACATAATACCCTAAAATATCCATTTTATATTTTCCAGCTGAAAAAAAAATCTCAAAATGCTGTTTCAAAAACGGTTTAAGACAGAAAAGTTATTTTGTAACAAAAATGTAAACATAACTTACAAAAAACAAAAACACACACCGTCGGTATGAAAATATTTAAACTCTCAATTTTATCGCAGAGTAACATAAATGCTGTTACTAATCGCGAGAACGCTTCATAACAGTCCGGAATAAAAAATGTTATTTCAAGTTTTCTTTTTTTTTTTGCTACAGTTGTAATATCCGCCGTCTACCAAAATGTAATTCTTAACAAGCTGCCTACAAGTGTCAGAGAAAAAAAATATATTCCTGTTGTGATCACGCGTTGGACAACCTCTTTACGAGACAGATGGAGGGAGCAGTTTGAAGTCTCTCCCCCCTTTATGATTTATGCAGCCCCGTGCCCCGTTTTTATTTATTTTTTATTTTTATTTATTTATTTATTTTTTTTACGACAAGGGTGGCTCTTCTGCAAAGATTTTGCCACCTACCGACCTTCATTTTATTTTAAGGGTTGTTCGAAGCGTTTTCAGTTCCGATTCGATTTTTCGCCAAACGATTTCGAGTGGAAGCATGTAGTGTGCTCTCCATTATTTTTTTTTACAGAGAGGAAATGTCGCCTTAAAAAAAAGGAAATATTCGACTGTGAGATCTTTTAAAGGTTAAGATGTATAATAATTTTTTCATAAACATATAAATACGTGTATGGTTACACGCATACATATGCACTCGCATGAACTTAAGCACACACACAGACTTATGTGTGAATATGATGATCCTTGGGCTATTTATACATTGTTATTATCTATATACTATTATTACTATGAATATTTACTGCCAATGTTATTATTATTATTATTATTTTCGCTCTTGGTTGTACTTAGAGGCTTCATTATAAAAAAATACGTTGAATATTTATTTTCACGTAACTCAAATCACGAACTGATAATTCTTATATGATATATATGCTTATATTTACAGTCGAACCCCGTTATAACGAACTTCAAGGGACCAAAGGTTTTGTTCGCTATATCTAGTGGTTCGCTATATCCGAACCGTTAGGAAAAATGTTAGTTCACAAAATGTATAACTCATTAGTTGCTATGTATATTCAATAATGATGTATTAAAAGAATGATAAAATATATTAAAAATGATCATTAATGAATTAAATGGATTAAAATCGATTACATTTAACTGACACAATACTAATTAAATTAACTAAAAATGAAGACAAATGGAAATAGATTAATTTTACCTTTAATTGTTGCTCACTGTTTTGATACAGGAATAATCGGTAATCTTCTGCTGACGTGATGCCGATTTCAAAAACATTTTATGAATTTTTGTCCAATATATCAAATGACTCCATCACTCTTTCTTCCACTGTTTGTGTAGACAAAAACTTATTAATTACACTCATCGCTGCTGTAGCATTTGAGATGGTGGGGATTTCGTCATTTATGTGCTCCTCTTCATCAGCATAAGAAGCAAAATCTTCGATTTCAGAATGATTCATTTTAATTTCCTCTACAATATCTTCATCAGTCGGATTTTTCACATTTAATGACTTCATCATCACATGCTTCGAACAACTGCAGGCCACAATCTGAGAATGATGAAATTTTGTGCTTTTCTATCCACATCGCGATAGGTAAACCTTCATCATCTTCTTTAACATTCTTTGCTTCTTCAACATTCGTTGTATCTTCAGCATTCTTAAAAAGTTTAAAAATAAAAAAAAAATTCAGTTGTCGACTGAAAAAAAGGTTCGTTATAGCCGATTCTTCAGATTTCGCTATAAAAGGATAAATTAGCATTAAGTACAATAGGAAAACGGCGGGACCAAAATTTTCGTTCGTTATATCCGCGAGTTCGTTGTATACCAGGTTCACTATTACGGGGTTCGACTGTATTTATTTTTTTTTTTAATTACATACATACAAACTCAATTCATTTATCGGTTGTTAGTCCTAACACATGATCACAAGAGAAAAAATGGTGCCTCAATTTATCGCCATATGGGGCCAATACATGAATAAGTGAAATAAAATCCCTTTCCCGAAAAATAGTACAAGTAAAATTTCTCTAGTTACACAATTTGGATATGTATCAGTAAGCGTTAGTCTTTCATTCTCATCAATCATATTCCCCTGAAAACAGTAGTTGACACTTGTTTGCTATTCAGCAAGCAGTTAGGAAAGCCATTAGCTTATAGCAATATAAATTACATTGCAATGTAATAGCCATTAAATTAATAAAGAAATGTATGTTATATATAGAAAAATAATATTTCACATCATCAATAATAAAATATTATTGTTAGTATTTAATATTTAGAAGTTAGCTTCTTACGTATTTGCTTGTTTTCTCATGGATTTCGGATGTAAAATTCACTGTCAATAAGTATTGCCATGTTTTTTCACGATGAAAATTTTAATGCAGCGTCAACCTAACGCTGTTCTAGTTTTCTTGAGCGAGACTTGACTGAAATGGGACATATGTTAAGCTTAAGGGATATAAAGTTATCTAAATAACACCGTAGGTCAAATAATAATATAACTTTATCTATTAGAATGTTTCTCGTTTGTTACCGCTTAATGTTTGTTATTGTTTTTGCCACAATGTCCATCTCCTAATCAGAAAATTGCTGTCTAGACAGCCAGCACTCTATTCGAACATTGTGCAGAGAACAGCTATGTTATTAATCTCTGCATGAAAGAAGATGTATGTATTGCTGCTTTTATGAATTTCTCATTTCAGATAAAGACAGTTTTTTTAATTTATTTCCTCTATTCCTCATAGTAAAATTAAATTTAAAAGCATTGTAAAAACGATTAATTTTTTTTTACCAGTTTTCCAGATTTTTCTGCAGTAAGTACATAGGATGGAACTAGTGACAACTAGGTATGCACAAAGTATACAAAAGAGATACAAGGGGGAAACATATATAGCCCTTCGAAGTAGTAACAAGCATTATTTAGCACCATTTGCTAACGTACTGGAAGCTGCAGGATGCCGTTGGCAGCACCTGATCTGTTGAACTTTTGAATCGAGCGATCTACAGCCTGCAGAATTTCTGGTGGAATCAACGGAGCGGTTCCTTCATCTTGGGGGTAGAGATCAAAGTCACAGGGACTTAAATCCGGGGAATATGAGGGATGGTAGAGCACTTCCAGTCCCAGCGAGCAAACACATCAGCCACAGTGTGCGCACAATCATTTTCCTTCCATTAGTTCGATGCAACAAATTATTTCGTAAGATAGACCGGTGACTAAAACATGGCTGTGTTTATCCTGTCACTGTCGGCGTGTGGTGTTTGTGGGGACATCGCTTTCGCTCTGAGGAAAGGCAGGTATGTGACGTATGTGGTGTAAGCTTCTTTCCTGGGTTCTGTGGGGGCTCTACAACAGTATTGCCACTACCGTTCCGTCCCTCGTATTTACAGGTTAATCTTCCAGCGGCGGGAGACTACAAAATTCGCGTCGCATTGAAATTTTACGTTTCTGAACAACGAGAAACGTTATTTTCGAATAGGTCGTTGTTTTGTAGAATGAGTTTTATTACGTATTATACAATATAGATAGAGAAAGACTTTATTTAGAGGAACAGAGGATTAATTTATAGAGAAAATAGGTATAATAGAGGAATACTTTATTTTCCCTACCATGCTTGTAAGAAATGCTGATTTCAAGAAATGCACATCATTCTAAACAATACAGATTCTAGGAAATGTTTAATTGTCTATTCGCATTTGCGCAAGTTGTATGTAAATTAAGTGAAATATCCCATCCCCCCTAAAAAATTTGTATTACATTAAAAGTCTACTAAGATAAACCTATAAAAAATATAAATTTCTCCAGTGATTTTGAACAGAAAAATTCGAAAAACACCCGCGGCTGTTGAATGACAATTCTTCTTATTTTTTTTTCGAATGTATATTAAACTTTCGACGACAACTTACCGTAAAGATAGATGCTTTCTTTGCTGCAGATGCTTTTTACAGAGTTACAGCTTTCCTTAATTTCGGCAGAGAAAATCTTTTCATTGGCTAAGTCAATTTACTTGTCAACACTCCAAAATATATAACACTACAATAGCACACTTTCCGTTGGGTCACTTATTTTACCCTTAGAAAACTTTTCTCTCGAACGAATTGAGCTGAAAATACAATAGATTCTTAAAATTATTTTTACCAAGGCTTTTGATGTTATGAAAAAGGAAAAAAAAATCTCTAAAAATCTGTATATTTCTTCGAGGTTTGTTTTCGTGGGAGGCATTTTTATGTTCATGTTGTTTAGTGTGTAAATTTCAAATGATGTCTAGCAAAAAAAGGAAAAAAAAAAGAATAGTCATAGCTGTCACATATAAATGTGAGTATTTATATCAAACACATAAATATCGCAAAAAGCTATCTTCTCCTTGGAATCGATGTAATTTATACGGAATATTTTTACTTCCAAATGATTCTTATCGTCATTATTTACTTCAAAGTTTCGCGTGAGATACATTTATGTGTCTTTTGATACGCCTGCTGATTGTAGATCCATATAAAACACGAATCTATAGCTCGCTGATATTTTCTCAACTGAATCTTTATGTTGTTTACGCAGAATATTTTTGTTTCCAAGATGAGCGACTCATTTTCTATTATGATTTCCAATCATTCTTGTATATGGAATTTCGTCTGAGACACTTCTGCACTCGTACTGCCAAAACATTTTGAGATATTGAAAATTTATCCGTTCCTCTGATAGATGTTATTGACATTTCCAGTAAGATGGAATCTATGTATTATGTTTGTGCCAATAAATACCTGTTGACTGGAGGATTCCATCTGTAAGTTTATAAATTAATTTAAACAAAAATAACATCAAACAGAATATTTGTGAAACTCAGTTAAATGAAACCGAAAAGAACCACCATTCTATAAAGATTAAATTCATTGTCAAATCGTGAGGTGTTAAGAGCTGAAAAATATCCGGCAGGGCATTTATACCTCAAGTCTCTGGGGTACTTTATATTCGATCTGCATAGCCGTACTTTATATTCGATCAGTGTAATAATTTTAGTAGCTTTGCTTGCTCAACTTTTATTTTCACCAAGTTTACCAATACACTAATGTAAAAGTTTTCTCTAAGATCTTTTACATGTTTTGTTTTTGCTAATATTTATAAATTTAATTATTTTTCTCGCAAAATGTATAGCCCCGTTTAACTTTTATAATATCTGGATAGAAACAGAGATTTCTTTTTCTCATTTTTACACCAGTATCCACTGATGACGACACTTAAATAACTTCTGTTTCTTTCTACACTCCTTTTGAGAGTTCACCTTAGTGCACAATAATGGATATATATATATATATATATATATATATATATATATATATATATATATATATATATATATAGTGTCGAATACACATAGTGGAAGACCGAATTAAGATCACTAAATAATAATAGACAGCAACTATAGTATTTATTTATATAATAATCATTATATTATTTTTCATATAATAATTTATATAAATGTCTGCTGTAATAATTCTATAATGATTCTTAATAACAGTAATAATACCGTTTTATCAAGTGTGGCAACATTATGTGTTGCATGACCTGTTGTTCTGCGCACAAGATGGCTTGAATGTACTGCGTTTTGAGGTCTTTTACCTTCCTCCATTTACTGAAGTGCCAAGTTGTGTCTCACGACTTTCAGATGAAATCTTTCATTTAATGACAATGTCGGCACAGTTGAGAGAGATATATCATCGTTAAACTGTTTAATAGATGTTCAGATTGTTTTGCTTTGTTTTTGTTTTCAGTTTCAACCTTTATGCATTTTTCTTCTTACTTTGAAAAATGCATAAAGGTTTCATGCCGCGATTTATGTACGCACGGTGCAAGTATCTGCTATTAAAATCCACTCCATTGAGCTTTATATATATTTTTAATGGGTAATAATGTAATTTATATTCTATTTTAAAATTTATTATACACAAATATAATGATTAGGGATACTTAAATTTCGCATAACAAATATCGAAATTCGTAACCAAAAAAAATGCAATACATAAAATTTCCCATTTATTCGCAAAAAAACATATATTTAAATTTAAAAATTTTGTATTTATTAAAAAAACTACAATTTTACTTACTTGGATAAATAAGTATAAAAATTCTTAGTTAAAAGCTAACATTGTAGTTGTCTCCACATTATGTTCCTTAAGACTTTGCCCTCTGTCATTAATTACTATGTTATGCAAACCAAAATATCTCAGCATCTACTCTGTTAACGAGACTATAGAGGCTTTATATAGCTGCCTTTGCAAAGTTAAGGTAGCAGCATTTTGTTGCAATTAATATCCGTATAACATCAACAGGTGTCTCTTGGTTGACTACTGTTAAGTAGTTGAAATACCCTCGACTTTGGCGCTTAAGAGACGTTCTTAAATCTACGAAATTGTAAGATCGCGGATGGTCTTAGTTAAGCAATTATGTTAATAAATTATTTTTATTATTACCTAATTTCGCTTAAAATGCTGTTTATCACCGAGTTTTCGCCGAAAAGTAGTAAAAAAATAATTTTCGTATTTATTCGAATCTGTTTCGTAAATACCAAAATTACGCATCCCTAATAATGATATCTATAGCTGGTTAGTCGAATACAAGAAACTGAAAATTAGATTAAAATAATTACAGAAATATAGACAGTAACTATAGTAATTCTTTTTATATAATAGTGATCATTCTGTAATCTCTTCTTATAATAATTTATATAAATCTCTACTGTAATAATTCTATAATAATTCTTAAAAACAGTGATAATATCATTTTATAAACTGTGCCAGCTACATCTGTAGCTTTATCTTTTGTTCCAAGAGAACTGTGCACAAGATGCTTGAATCTATATAGTAGATTCAAGCTATAGTAGACTATAGTACTATAGTAGTACTATAGTCTACTATATAGTCTACTATATATAGTAGTACTATATAGTGTACTATTTATAGTCTACTATATAGTCAACTATATATAGTAGTACTATAGTCTACTATAGTACTATAGTAGACCTCAAGACGTATACGTTTTGAGGTCTTTTATCTTCTCTCCATTTATTTAAGGTAATTTAAGTGCCAAGTTGTACCTGTTATGAAGATCACGACTTTCAGATTCAATCCTCCCTTTAATGACAATGTCGCACTGTTTAGAAAGATATCGTTAAACTATTTAATATATGTTCAACTTGTTTTGGTTTGTCTTTGTTTTCAGTTTCAATCTATAAGTATAAAACAGTTCCGTGATTGACTGACAGATAACGCACAGACCAAACCGCTGGACCTAAAGAGATGAAATTTTGCATGGCGATTCTTCTTATAGTGTAGGGGTGCGTTAGGAAAGATTTTTTAAAAATTCATAGATTTTTAAAAATTAAATTCAAGCTGTTTTTGTAATTTTTTTAAAGTTTGCATTTAAAATAAGAATTTGAGGGTTATAAAATTTATATTACAATAAAGATCATAAAAATTCCTTTAAAATGAAATCTTTTTCGAATCTTTACCTCTATTCTCTGATTTTTTGGTGAATTTTTGAAGATAAATTTTTAGAATTCAATTTATTAAATGCTGATCACGAGATTTCTTTTCTTTTTGTGATACTTTAAATTAATTTTACGTGCATAACAACGAACATTAACGTGCATAACAACGAAATAAATTGACAAAAAATATTCAAATACAGTAAAAGATAAAATTTAACCACTAGACTAATTGAGATGGAAGTTTTTTAAGAATTTTAATTCAAATTAGTATGTTTTATGGATATTAAATCAAACCTATAGATAAAAATGCTTTGCGATGATAAATAAGTCTCAATGCCAAACTTTAAAATACGCTGGCGTAGATTTAAGAGAAAATTGTTTCTCCCACGGTCAGTTTTACGTAGCTTGCTTACGCGTAAGTTCAGTGTATGACGAGCCTGGTAATATTAGTTCTGCCCAATGAAGAAAAAAAATATTGTTTATAAAGAAATCCTCTAAAACGCAATTTCATTATTTTTTCATTGTAATTATCGTAAAATGTACTCTGTAGCGGGCATTCAGCTAATCGTTTATATATATTCTTTCTTACTTAGGTATGTATATTTATGTATATACGGTACAAATATCTGTTATTAAAATCCATTATATTGAGCTTTATTTTAATTTTGTTGAATAATATTGCATTTTATATTATTAGATTAATTAACGACTTTTAGACTAATGACCAAATAATTATTAGCCATTAGATTGGTTTATATTAGGATATAACATTAAATATTATATTAGTATAATATTAGTAAGTGTAGTATCGGTAGTGTCTATGAATACACGCAGACAGTACTGATATGCTCCATTATTTTGCATGCTATGTAAGTCTGCAGTCAATTGGACGTGTGGAAACTTATGATCCTCCAGTCGAGGTAGCCAAATCCGGTGATAAATAGCCAAGTATGGAAACTCATCACCTCTGTGCCTACCTGAACGATCATCTCTCTGGATCATAAATCTTAAGAGACAGAGGGGAAGAAAGGGATGGAGACGAAGAGATAGATAAAGGTGAAGATTACGTCTTTCGAATCAACGGAATGAAATAGAAGGGAAGAAAAAAATGGTTTGAAAAAACACCCCGAGACGTCACAAAAAGAGGCCGAACAATGAAGGCATTATCAAAAGAAAAGCAGCAATTAAAATATATAGAAGGTGTTGCAAATGGCGCGGGGGGAGAATTTTGTTGATAAAATATTTGGAGATAGCTTGAGAGTAATCACGGGGAGGGATGGAGGGAGGGATTAAGACTATAACTGGAAAATATTCACTCGGCTGTTTCCCGAATTTTAATTTTCTCTTTTGAAAACGGACGTTCTTAATTATTTTGGTAGTTTTTTTCCCTTGCGCTGATCGGAAAGTACTGAAAAACTGATACAAGTTATTCGAGAGAAAATTTGTGAAACTGCTATCACTGGGACCTTCAAAAAAATTCAATAGAAAGCATATATATATATATATATATATATATATATATATATATATATATATATATATATATCACGGGGCTTACACCGCGTAACCTTTATCTAATTAATCTAAAAGCAGTCAACAAAGTAGGCTTGTGGCAAAAACTATTACTTAATTTACATTTTAAATACTTTATTAATTAACATTAATTAAAAAGCTGAACAGCCCAGCTAAAATGTCACTTCCCTCATTCTCATCTCACGACAAGCGACCGGCCTCTCTGAATGTAATCCGCAATCTAATGCTTTATTTTTTTTTCGCGAGCTGCAATTACGCGGGTGAAGCACGTGAGTGAGACTAGCGTGACATTCGATGCAACTAGCGAACATTCGATGATTGCGATAGGCCGAGTGCGTGCTAAGACATTAATCATTAATGACCTCGGTCTTGTGAACTCTCCGCTGCAAAAAAACAACCTATCTCCTGAATTGGAAAACAGTAAAATTTCTAACAGTAAATTACTGTTTAACGCTAATTTGCCTAATTTTAACCCTAATTAATGCATATATATATATATATATATATATATATATATATATATATATATGTGTGTGTGTGTGTGTGTGTGTGTGTGTGTGTGTGTGTCTGTGTGTCAGTGTGTCTGTGTGTGCGTGTGTGTGTGTACACACACACACACACTTCGAACGAGGTAAGAATCCCACTTTTCATAGCAATTTAATTCAACGACAAACAAACTGAAGAAATACGCTGCCGGGGAGTCTACTCGCCCCGGTTGCCTTAGTTGCTATGCCTCTGTACCTTAGTTGCTATGCCGGTGTAATGACAATCGTGGTGTCTTTATCGTTCTTTCACTTACTGAAGAAGCACCATTCTGACAAAAGACTCCATCGTCTTTTGTCAGAACTCCACTTTACGTAAAAATACACGTAAAGAGAAACAAAATAATAAAAATAATATGCGCACAGCAGAAGCTCTATGATACTCTAGCCTACTCGCTAAGAATATTTCTAGCTGACAGTATCTCTAGTCTTCACAGGGCAACGTCTCAGGCCCTGTTCACATAGAATCCGTCAACGTAAATTTTTTTAACCAATCATACACCAACCATTGACTCATTTAACCAACCAGCGCCAATAGAATCTTTAATGCAGACGCTAACGGGTTCTATGTAAACAGGCCCTAACTCTTCAGAGTGCTACCTTCGGCTCTCCCAATTCTTACCTATCTTGCAGCGAGACCGTTTAGGAGCGCACCTTTCGCTCTGGAATTTCCACCTAGGCCAGTGTTAGTACCAAACACACCCTCTAGCTAAAGGCTCCTGATATTACAGTATGACCCTTTCTGGTACATTGGGACATTGGAAAAACCTATCTATACTTGAGGTTGGCATTATGACAACTACAGGACCACAGCCGTGTGATTAACTCTAATCTTTTGTTTTAGCCATTCCGCACATATTTCCCCCCTTTTTTTTAAGGTCATCGGTACAGGATATTTGGTTTCACATATGATCTTTTTTTTATCTACTATGTGCTAAAAAATTCCAGTTGGTTCCTAATCACCCTTTCCCCAGGTCGGGCGCCACTGTAACGATGAAAAGCCCAGACCAGGAATTGAACTTGAGTCGTTAAATTTTATAGTTGGCATTTCTTTCCTGACAATACATACCGCCAATGGCAGAAATAATTTCCATCCACACACACATTTGAAAGGCCGGGGAGCGAAGTATGAGCTGATATTTGAATAGTTAACACTGCAAAAATTATCTTTAAATGACTAAATTAAAATCATTTTATCGTATCACCATACCTAACAAACCTTCTGACATCCACCTTTATGGAGGAAAAGCACGGAGCATTTAACTTATTCTGTGCGTTTGAGGTATTCAGTATCAATAGCACGCATTAGCAATATACGACGTATACATTACAATGTTATTGAATCCTGACAACTGATATGTTTCACAATACGTTCTAACATATTGGACGGAATGGAATCATTGGGAGGTGATGCGTATTCTATTTAGTATCGTCATGTTGTCAATTATTTAAACGCATTCTTTGTATATTTCGCTACCGTATCTATTTGTTCGATGTTCCTGATGCAACTTTAACGACGTTGCCTTGAAAAATGCGTAAAGGAGACGGAACTTTTTGGAGACTTTAGCGAGATAAAATATTTTTTTTAGGAATTTCTTTTTACTGATCTTACGGGAGACTTTTTCACTTAAATTCTCTTTATTGAGGAATAATGGCAAAACGAATGCTCAAAATTGACTTGCTCTACGATCACTCATATTCATAATAATAATGAAAAAATAATAATAATAATAATAATAATAATAATAATAAGAAGAAGAAGAATAAAAAGAACTGTCTCGGGGGCTGAATAGGTGCAGTCCTTTCACATAAAAATATTTTTGAATCCATTTTTAAAGCCAACTATTGGAACAAATTTATTTTCTATGCTTATGAAAGAAAAATATGGGACAGAATGGGAGATAAATCAATGCTTATTGAGAAATCTCATTTTTTAAAATTCATTTAATATAAAATAATTTAAAATTTTGGGGCCACCATAGTTCAAAGATATAAAGATAAAGCACATATCCATCTTTACTGTTAGGTTCCCTATATATCATTATTTTCAAAAATCTTGTTTGGTGAAATTTAGAATCCATGCTAAATTAGTTTTTTGGAGACATAAGAAAAGATGGAAACTTATAAACTAAGAAATGGACGACATTTCGTTACTTTTAATATCATGCTGAACAAGAATAACTGGAGAAAAAATATTATAGTTTTAAACATCTACAGCTGTAATTCGTCAATATCTAAATTTGTAGTTTTTTTCTCCCCTAAAAAGATATTATACGTCTTAACATAGTTAATAATGATAAATATAGCTTTCTATCCCAGTTTTTTTATGACTACTGTTTCTTCTTTAATTAGAATATAAGGCGTGATTTTCTTAAAATTAATTTTTTCAGACAGATTAACGATAAATTTCAAGAACGCAGGTCACTATTAGCTCAGGAAATTATATCTCTATTTATTAACTACTAAAATGAATTTTGATTTATCAAATATAACTATGTAATTGTGGTCTGTAAAAGTAATAACTTTCTAACAGAAAAAAGGAAAGAAATATGCAAGTTGTAACCGTTTTCTGTTAACCATAAGTCAGATACAAGAGATCCACGGTCACAGTTAGTGAAGTAGATTAAAACGACAAAGCATCCGCTTATTTCTACAGTTGTTTTTGCCCTAATCATATTATTCAGGCACAAAAGGGTTTTTTCTAAACTGCAGATATGGTTAGAACGATTGACCCCAAAAATTCGCATGTTGTAGCCATAATCTTTGCATTTTATCATTGCACAATTCAGGCATAGGAGATTTTCGCTGAACCGCAGTTACAGTTAGCATGGTTAACCAAAAAGTCGAGACTCTCACATTTTGTAACCGGTAACTTTGAACTGTTTATTAGGCATAAAATATTTACTGAAACCACTGTTGGGGATCGCCTGGTAGTTTACAACGGTTGTTTATCAAAAGAGACCTATTATCAAAATGCCGTAGAACTCAATACTCGTATATTGGTCGGTTAAGACTCCAGTAAACTGGTCATCCCACTTGCGAAATGGAATTCTTATAGAAACACATCGGGCTGAATGACGTTCTTGTTATAGAACCATTGGCATCGTAAGAAAGAAAACAACCGTGGCTACGAAAACAGGAGAATGGGAATATGCTTTTATGAAACCAATGTCTAATTATCTCTTCAAGCACGAAACTTATGTCGAGCAAAAGCATCAGTACCCGAAATCTAAGTCCAAAGCCCACTGATTCATCATCGGAAGGAAGATAACGACCTCTTTCATTGGCGAGCATTATTTAGCATTGAATATAAATCACCTCTACCATTAAATAACATCAATTTATCGAAGGAGAAAAGACCAATCATTTAATTTCGTCACCGAACAAAAAGATAACAGAACATACCTGGGGACGGATAGCATTGTCGTGAAACGGCGAAACTTCCATGCCGAGCATTTTAATACACATTCGCTCTCCCCACCCTAGCATTAAATAGAATTATCGAACACATGGACCCTTCAATTACCGCCGGGAACCTATCCATTATTGTGGGATTCAGGACGACTCAGCTGTGAAAAGCAGACAGTTCGGCCGAGGTCCATAAATTCTTGACCAACAATTAAAGGATTATGGGAAGAGCGAAATAAAACTGATTTGATAGATATGCAGTCGGCGAAAATGGAATAAAATGTGTTAGGGAATGCCGGGGAGAAGCAGCGTGATTACCATCTCAGAGCAAAACAATTACGAGTGGACTGTGACATTGCTTGTTAGTTCGGTATGTCGTATAAATCACTGAATCAGTTTCTAAACTTAATATTATAGGATTATTGTAATGTATGCTGGTAAGTTTACCACCTCAAAGCAAAACAATTACGAGTAACCGAGAGAGGGCTAACGTGAGTAGAAGACATTGCCTATTAGTCCGTGGAGGAAAGAATTAAGACGTATAAATCACTGAATCAGTTACCGAGATTAGCGTTAGAGGATTATTGTTGTAATTTATTATTCCCAATTTAGATAAGTTTTCTTAGATAAGATCGTGGTTGATACTGTTCTTAGAATATTCTTTAGACAAACGCAGCTACTACGAGCGTATTTCCTTACTCTTATTACAGATTACTTGTTAATTAAAAAAGGAAATGTTTTCAAATGTAGGCTTATGGTAGAATTTTTTTTCTTACAAAAAGTCTTTGCATTAAAGGATTTGAAAATGGCTGTCAGATGATGCTTGTTTTTTTTTAGAGATAGCCTTTCTTAGATGAAAGACTCTACAGAATGGTCTCACCAATGCTTTCACGGCATTTTTTTTCTTAATAATAAAAACCTAAATTCGCAATGAATCGGGTACAAACTAAACACTTTTTGCATTTCAATTTTTACGGAAAATCATTTTGTTTGCAAACAGACTTTTAACAGCCATACTATCAATTTTCCCGTAGCGTTTTAAATTTTGCATTGATCATGTACAAAACAGGGCAGTGAATGCTTGAAATGAGTACCTCTTTTGAAAGAAAACTGTTAAAATTTTCATATTCCATTTAATGATCATTACTAGGAAAAACAGGTCAGCTATTTTCATTTTTCGTCCATAAATCCCAGCAACCCAAAAGCTTAAAATTTCCGAACGCATCCCATAAACGAAATCTTGCTTTCTCCGTGACCGTACTCTCTTATTTCCCCTTAAAACAGAGAACTTTGCACTGTTCCCCGCAAAATAAAGGAAAAAATAAGCAAATAAAAAAAATATCCAAGTAACAGGAACAGCAGAAGAATCAAGGTACTTAACCCCAACAATATTTCTTTCTCGTTTCGAGAAAAGTTTCAACTCTCGCGAAAGGAAATAAAAAAAAACTTACAACTAATAACGAGGGAAAAAAGGGCCAAAATACCCACCCCCGCCCTTCAGAAAAAAAATAAAGCTCCTTAAAAGAGAAGCGAAATCTCTTAGTTTTTAAGGGGATTTTTTGGCCGATATTTAGCGTTTAAAAGTTCTACGCGTGCCCCAGAAACAGAGTAAAAAAATATAAAAAACTTAACAAGCAGCAAACATGGAAAGTCAAACAAAGAGCAGCATGAAACAAAGAAAATAAAAAAACAAAAGCCATGACAACAACAATAGCAGGAAAAAAAGCCGGGAGAAGTGTTGGATTCCCGTCACGTGGTCAGTTTGAGAGAGATTTATCACAGCGCGTGTGAACACATTGGACCAAAGAATGGCTAGCCATTTTTTCTCCCATTTGGAACTCGGAATACTTTCTCCAGATCATAGACTCACGTTCTTGTTCATAACCTGTATGAATTCATGCGTCTGTGTCTACGTCCTGGATGATATTGTGAATGAAATTATTCGTGATTAATTATTTCAAATTAGATTAATATAGCAGTGCCTTTCAAACAAATATATATATATATATATATATATATATATATATATATATATATATATAATTTTTTTTTTTTTGCGATTTTCTAAATGTAGAAATGCGGAATGTTTCTGGTCTACATTTCGTTTGTAAACCCCCAAAAGAATCTTTCTTTCACAGTTTGTTCAGACCATATTTATTTTGATCTCTCATTTTGCTCGCGTGACAATAAATTATAACGTTAATAAAGGCGATCCTCTCCGTCTGACAATAGAATGTTCTTATGAAACTTTTCGTCAGTCAAAATGTCATAAGCAGTTATCATTTAGTCCTAAAGGAAAAGTTTTCAGTCTTCCACGAACCTAAAAAATCTGCTTCCAAATCATACGAAATTCCACATGAAACGTTGAATAACATTAACGGACAGTCAGAGCAGGATTTATTAAATTAACACATAACATAAATAAAGTTTCTTTTTGTAGCGGTATCCGTTGAAATTTGGATTCATTTCAATCTGCCTCGTTATTTATATCGCTAGTGAAAGCAAATGAACTGGGGATCTTAAGTTTGATCTCTAGCGGTTGCAACAATCCAATCTGTTAGATCGAATTTTTTATAAACTGGCCTATCACCGACGAATCTTCGTTATTAAATATCCCTTGTATCAACTGCAAAAATCCCCTCTGCTCGAAGATGTGCGCAACAAATTTCCTCTTTAGCACTCCGATGGTGGAAACCTCTCGACCCCAATAAATTTACCTACTTGTTCCCTCCTTTTTTCGTGGCTGCACCCACAGATGAGCCGCGGACTACCCACGCAACCAACCCTTTCATTAGGTCCCACCTCAATTAATTAATCAAGTATAAAAAGCCCTTCGTCATCGCCAGGTCCCCTGCTCATCCAGGTTTCGTGATCTCGGCTCACGATAGAGAGTGCGTACCTTTTCGGGGGTCAACCCGCTCGCCATTAACCATGTCTGAAATTCTCCAGCGAGGTATCCGCTAATAGTAACTGACAGCGTTTGTCTGCAGCTGTATTCATCAGGACCTTCAGCAGTAAATGTTATTCATAACAATCCAATACATTTTGGAGAGGTTTTTTCGTTGCTAATGAAGCGACATATTAAATTAACATCTGCTTTAAACCGTGTTATTAAGCTTTACAAATAGACTACAACCGTGCTCTACAACCGTGCTCTACAACCGTGCACAGCTCTACAAATAGAGATCTTCTTCCAATCTATTTGCGACTCCATTTTCTGTTGCGGATCACACAGTCTAGTTGCGGAGTTGATAAACCACAAGATAACGGACATTCCCACTTTCAGACGTGTGAGGCACTGTCTCTATGGCCGATATTGGGAAGCAAGAGCATTCACCAATTAATACGTTCGATTGCATTCTCCGTTTTATACTTATATTGTTAGTTTATTGCTTGCCGTTGGAGAAAAAAAGAAATCGAGTTGCGGACAAAGTAAAGAGATACATGCTGGGAAATCTTACGAAAAGCTGTAAACAAACAACCTGTACCAACTGCCTGCGTTATAACTGATGGTAGCAAAGGAGATGGGTGTTTAAAACTTCCCTTTAATATAAAGCATTGACTCCCAAATTGGCTGTTTTCAAAAGGACATCGAAGCATACGATCAAACTGACAATTTTTTTTTTGTTGTTGTTATTTTTAGTTCAAAACACCATACTTAACTGTCATTAACTATTCATTGGGAAACTAAATACAAAAATATAATTCACAAAAATCTGTGTACAGTTTAAATGCTTTTCCCTGATAAAGTTTTCTCTTGAAATCTCCAAAATGGAAAAAAAAAGACGTATGCTGTTTTAAATGGTATTCTTCATTGTCCAGTTAAAAATAGCAATAATTTTTCCCGAAAGGCAGTATTTGTCTGCCTTTATATTTGCCACTTCGTATCTCTTTACTTTGTAATACTTTACTATGTATCTCTTTACTTTGTCCGCAACTCGATTTCTTTTTTATAGGATTTGACAGCGTTTGTTTTTATGCTGTTGTAAGACCTTAAGTCGTATATATTATGCGTACTTTTCAGTGCATTATGGAGACGTATGATTTTAAATTGCCTTTCGGGAATTATCTTTAAAACACCCTAAGTTTTTTTGTAATTCATAGCAATATCCCATACAATTGCACATCAGTTGTAACATTATCGTACTCCTGTAGTAGGTACAGAATAAAACACAATTTGTTAAAATCACGAGTGCATGTGTGGGGATATATGTGGTGATATAGTTAGTTTTAATCATATATCGTGGTTATAAGTCATTGAACTTAGATGAAGGGTCCGAGATCTATTTCACACTTCATTGCGACTAAAAAAGTACTTCTTTATACGGCATAATTTTCAGAAATAAAATCATTCAATAAACTTAGTTATAAACTTGTTTCCTCTTAAGAGAAATGAATTTTCTACATTCACTGATAGATCGAAGGGTAATTTTTATAACAGAAATTTTCCTTTTACACTTTATCATTTTATGCATATTTTATAATTTAATTTAATTTCTATTTAGTGGATTTTCTTAATAATGAAGTTTTTAACTGGAACTACAGGATTTGGTGTAAAAGAGACCCCTTGTATTAAATAACTTTATCTCTTATGTATAAAGGCATAAAAATTGTAACATTATCCTCGTTTCTGTAAAATAATTTGAATTGTATTTAAAGTATTTTTAATTTTTTTTCTAGGTAAGTGTTCCCATCTCATCTTTGCATATTCCCAATTCTGGATAAATTTACAGTTGTATTGTTTGGAATAACTGCCCTTTTGCTGATAAACTGAGTAAGTATAATTTTGCATCATTGAATTAGTTATAGAATTTTTTGAAGGAGCATTTTGTTTAATTTCTGAGCGAGTAAATTAAGAGACAAATAAATTACTTGCTGGGATTATTTTATCAATTCTCCTTCGAAGACTACAATTGAAAAATCAGTTTTAAAGACGCAAGATATTGGACTGAATGTTAATATAAGCCAGATTATAATAACATATGTAACCATAATCTGGCCAGATTATAGTAGCATATGTAATCCTTATAGGAGCAAATGAATTACTGGACAAATTGTTGGCATTAATTAATTTATCAATATCCCATCGAAGACTACAACGATGGGAACAGTGGACGTTAAATTTATTTGTTTTTACTTTTTATCATAGAGCTACGAAATTTTGTACACATATACATTTCACTATAAATATATGGAATACCTTAAAAGAAATTTCCAATCTTATTATAATGTTAGAATATTTTTTTTAAAAATTTGAAATTTATATACAGTGTTTCAAAAAGAATCATCCGATTAAAAAAAATCATAACTATTCATCTTTTAGTCTGTTTTGATCGAATAATGTATAGGCAGAATGAGGGAAATCTCGAGTTTCACGCTGTTGTCGACAAGTAGTGCTAACGCTCTTCTTTCGCCCGCCACTTCATTGTTTGTAAAGATGGCGATTGCACAACAGAAATTAAAGAATCATCCTATTTTTAAAAATCATAACTATTCATCTTTTAATCTGTTTTGATCGAATAATGTATAGGCAGAAAGAGGAAAATCTCGAGTTTCACGCAGTTGCCGACAAGTAGCACTAACGCTCTTCCTTCGCCCGCCACTTCAGTGTTTGTAAACATGGCGGCTACACAACAGAAATAATTTTGTGTTCTACGCTTTGCGAAGTGTGAGTACGTAACAACTGTTCAGAGTGATTTTCGTCGACAAAACCCTGGTAGATTGAAGTTCCTACCTCTCAGAGCATTAGGCGATGGTGTAAACTATTCCATGACACGGGTTGTCTGTATACGCATAACAGCCGTGGAAGTAGTGTATGCAGACATACTCGTAAAAGTTTGAGACAAATTTACCGTATAGACATATGCCGTGCATCCAAAGGTGGGCATATTGAGCACCATTAATTTGGTTTGTAAAAATACTTTATGATTGGCCATGTAATATAAAATTAATTTTAAGTTTCTATGTTCAATTTATATTTTTCATAATATACTCATTTCAAATCGGGGGATTCTTTTTTAAACACCCTGTATTACTGAGCAGACTTACCGTTTATTACGATAAAAAAACTGTTTTGTAGCAAAATTACATAGTATTGTTTAGAAGACATTAAAAAAATATAAAAACAACCTTTCACATCATTTCTTAACAAAGAAATCGTAAGTCCAGTAAACCTTTCTTAAGGAGACAGTGGACTTTCAAAATTGTAAAAATTGTCCAAAAATTCGAGTTTTTATTTTATTGAATTGTGAAACTACGGACGAATAGGAATGTGTTTCAAAAAGAATTTTTAATTTCTGTGATTACTTTCCTAGTTATAGGCATTTGTATTTAATTTCGATATTATGTGGTTACCAATAGCAATAACTTTAAATGTGTTTTTCTCAAAATAAAAATTTTCGTGTCATACGAATGTTCAAACTGCTCCAGGCGCATTTCTAATTATCGTATTGCTTTGAAAGTTAAGTTTTATATACTTAACTGTATATCAAATAAATCTTATTGAAAAAAATTATGCTTCGTAGCTCAGAATTTCTAAATTTCGTACTTGAAAAGATGATTTATAGGTATTTTGCGTAATAAAAAGGGTGTTTTCACTATTATTATTTTTTTCTCTTTATATTTTTAATGAATGCTTAAAATAAGCAATAAGTTTCATTGTTAATTCTGTAAGGTATCCTGTAAATAAAAATTAACATATATGAAAAAGAAATGCGCATGGAACATTTTTAATGAGGCCAATTTTTTATATAATTAATAATTCATAATTCATAAATTATTAATATTTCATCATTAAATTTTAACCACTTTTACATATCTATGGTACTAATCACATATTCAAATTTCAAGCAAATCCATTCAAAACAAAAAAAGTTAGGTTTGAAGGTCCACTGTCCCCTTAAACTAAAGAAAAAGCATTTTATTACCGTAATTTATTGTACAATCTATGCAGATACTGTACACTGAATCAAACTAAAAAGCGAATATTTGGCGTACTTGTCGTTACGTTCTTGGTATCATAGTTAAAAATTATTATCTAATGTGAACATTAAATAAAAAAGTCTACAAATCTGATCCGGATTATCCGGTGATTCGGATCAACGAGAGCCGGATAAACGAGGTTTTACTGTAGTTTCTCAAAATGTGCCTAGTTCATTTTTCTATAATTTTGTTAACATTTTCCTAATTTTAAACTGGTGTTGCCACAAAATTTTGATTGGGGGCGCTTGAAGAAAATGGGTTGCATTCGACAAAAGTTTGCGCACCACTGGCCTAGATCACTAAATCCATATTTAAATAACCCGCCATTATTTTAACATTAAACGATAAGAGAGATGAGTAACATATGTAACCCTCTACTTTAGTATTTAATATTCAATGCCATTTCGCACAGAAGAAGGATATAGCTCAATTTGTCACCCCTAATTACATTGGTTCAATTGGTCACAAGTGCACTTTATATTCTGCGCAGGATATTTCGCTGTCGTAAAAATACATAAATTATTATAGCTTTTTAATAGAACGCCCTAGCCCGGATATGTCGTCATGGGAATTGACATGTATAAGCTATATTAGAAACTCTTACTCATTAAAGCACTATTTTAAAACCCCGCCATCATTTTTACGTAAACGACAGCCAGCAACCGTGTAACTTTCGGGGCATTTAATTTGTATCGCTTTTCTTATAACGGTAGAATGATGCTCGGTCAAACTAAATGACGTTACTTGATGTTCTACTAGAGTATGTCATACCAGCAAATATTCTTCAATTATTAGAATCTATATATATAAAACAGTTCCATAACTGTCTGATTGACTGACTGACTGACATATAACGCACAGACCAAACCGCTGGACTTAAAGGGCTGAAATTTTGCATAGCGATTCTTCTTATAGTGTAGGGATGCACTAAGAGAGATTTTTGAAAAGTTCTTCTTAGATTTTTTAAAATTAAATTTTTAAGCTATTTTTGAAACATGTTTTAAAGTTTGCATTTAAAATAATAATTGGAGGGTTATAAAATTTATATCACAAGAAAGATCATAAAAATACCTTTAAAATGAATTCTTTTTCGAATATTTACCTTCATTTTCTGATTTTTGGTGAATTTTTAAAGATTAATTTTTAGAATTTAATTTATTGAATGCTGATCACGTAGTTTCTATTCTTTTTGTGATACTTTAAACTTCTTTTAGTGTCACGTGCATAACAACGAAATAAAGTGACAAAAAAAAATGTTTTTTTTCTTTCTAATGCGGCAGACGATTGGACATTATCCAAAAAAATATTAAAATACAGTAAAAGAAATGTTCTTCAAACTGTACTATTTTAACTGTACTATATTCTTTAGTATGTTCTATTAGATTTAATTTGAATATTTTCTTCTACATTATTTTGTGTATAAAAATATCTGTTACGATTTTTTTTTATAAATATATATATATTTTTTGGCATTAATTGCGTACATTGACCGTTGTATTTAATTTGAATGTACTTCGTATCGAAGTGCGGGTTTTCAGATAGTATTTTTATCAAACACCTTACCTGGGATGACGTTATGTGAATGATTGCCTTTCCAAAAACTCAATAAATTAAATTCCCACGTTTTTGAAACCGAAGGCACGGCGAAAGAAGTGTGGCCTAAACGTGAACTTGGGGACAATTTTAAATTTTGTTTCTGATTTACCATAAGAGGTCCCGCAATTCTCCTCATTAGACACGAGCAGTGAGATATTTATTCCCACCGCCGCGCCGGTTGTAAAATAATAAAATACGCTGAGCTCTTTCCTCCTTTTTTTTTCAAAATTTTTGTCGACATTCAGTTTTGATATATAAACCACATGAAGGTCGTCATTAGTCGTGCTGAGTTGTATATTCCCTACTTATGTAAAATAGAAAAAGAAAAGAAAATGGGTAAAAAAAAAAAAAAAAACACCAGAAAATATTCGGATTAAGAACGGACAAATGACGGGATATAGCGAGCTGACAGCAGTTAAAGCTTAGGGAGATATTTTTGCCCCGCGCTGAAATATCGTCTGCTTTCGGAATCAAGCGGATCGTAAAAGCGCTCGCCATTAAAAAGGCTGCGACTTTCTCAAACGCTCCGGTAATGGCTGTCCCCAAGTCTGGAAGAATTTTTATCAGGGCTTTCTGCGTCTCATTAAGGTTTTTAACAATGGTTTTATTTAAATGTGGGATTTTTAACAAGGGGTGGTTTTGTTGTTTGTGGGGGCGAGGAGCGTTTGTCGTCGCCGGGCCCGTTGTCGTTTGATTTATCGTCCAGATGTGGCGTAACTTTGTTCGGTTGAGGACAGCCAGTGCCTCTGAGAAGAAAGGGAAAATGCTATGTAAATGATTTTAGTTTTCATGAAATGCGGGCGGTAGATAGCGGGGCATGTCACCGAGTCGGTTAAAAACCCTATCTGGGTTGGGACAGTGAATAAAATTTCCAGTTAAAAATGCATCTCATGGAGCAAAAGCTTTTGTGCTCTGCCATGCATGTCATGCACAGTGTTTATAATTTTTTTGGCTTATTCAGTGAAACCATTGTTTGAGCTACTAGAGAATTTTGAAAATTGATAAACACGTTTTGAGTTTTGTTCCGTAAAAAACAACAATAAAATAAAGAAACGGTGATTAGGGAATACTAAACAACTGAGAGATAAAAAATAAGAGATTCAAAGGATCAAGTCGAATGTTGGACGGTTCATTCTTGGGCTAGTCATTTGTATGTGTGTGTGTGTGTTTGTGTTTGTTTATTTGTTTGTTTGTTTTCCCAATGCGTCAGTTTCTTATACTGAGCCTTTTATGTCACATCGCAATTTTTATTAGATACTTTATTATGGAAGTATCGCATGCGTTGATCGCTGTTGCTCCCTATTAAGGGGCCAGGTGATGGCCGAATGGCTAGAGCGCTGGCATTGTCCTGTGGGTTCGAGTTCCACCGTTAGCATGGATGTTTGTAGACGTTCGGAATCGGCTTTGAACTGTAGGTCCCGGTCTAATTAGCCCTCGTGTAGCAAAAAGTTGACCGTAGCGCTTCAAACCAAACCAAACCAATCCAACCCTATTTAGGGGTCGAGCGAAAATTATTCTCTGGTGAGAATTCGAACCCGGGACCACGCGGTAAAACCTTCTGACGATAACCTCTTTACAATATGTTTTGCGACTGTTGCACTGAAAATGACATATAGAAATACACAAAACTGAGAGAAAGTTGGAAAAAGAGGTTAAAGTAGTGTAGGTAGTATTATTTATAAGTTAAAAATAATATTCTTTCTCGTGAAATGAACTTTTACAATTTTCCTTCGAGTATATTTTACTAAAATTTTTATCCTCATTGAAGTTTTTTTTCTCTGCTCCATCTCTAATTTCATGGGCTCTCTTACTTTCTATGTTATCTGCCGTAATCTCCCACATCGTATAGTGGTAAGCGTCACGTTCTTCCCCGGAGTGGGTTCGAATCCTGACTAAGGTTTGGAAATTCTCGTGCTGTCCCCTCATAGGGAGCAATGTTGTTCGCCTATAGGGTGCTCCAAGCCAATGGGAGAAAGTCGTCGAGACAAGTACCTGCAACAGTGGAGTAAAAAAAATATTATCTGTCGTGCTCCGGTATTTTATGCGGACCGGACCGCCAAAAAGGACGATTATATATCGTATATATTGCATGTACCCAAGTAACACAACACCGTTGGGAAATTGTTGGGCAACAGTTGGATTTTTCCTTTGCGGTTATTCTTAAACAACGGTTGGCATTGCAGCTCACCCAGCGTTTGGCTGTTAGTTGGTCCAACAGCCAAACGCTGTTGGACCAACGTTTGAGAGAGCAGTTCAACCCTCATTTGCATTTCGGACAACAACGTTGTAAAATTGTTGGCCCGGCATAAATATTTTCAGTTAGTCCCAATTTGTTTCTGGAAATTCCGCTAATTTCCGTAACCATTCCCCAACGATGTAGCGAATATTTACTAGTGGGCGAATATTTAATGTGGGTTACTTGAATAGTTACTATGTATTTGCTACAAAGAGGTTATTTGCATTCGGCTTGTGCATACTTACACATTTTACTTTGGTTCGAACTCCATACGCGGTTTGCTAGATTGCCACCTGTTTACTACCTTGAACCCTGAACTAATGTACAGAAAGATCATGGTGATCTAATTAAGTGAAATGATATAAAGAAGGTATTTTGCAACGGTGATTTGAAATTAGCTCATTTTACAATGGTACATTTCATTAGATCATCGGTACATTAAATCAGTGCCGTCGCACTATCGCGTATCATTTGATCCCCATTACGGCAGATCATCCTTATACCATTTCATTTAATTAGATCATCATCATTATTGTATAAATTAGTTCATGTTACTATTTGTAGTAGATTACGTATCCTATAACGTGCATTAGAAACGCTAAAATATCCGATTTCAGGTGTGGAATAAATACAGATTTCGGAAGGACGAGAATTCTACTTCTGTTCTATTAAGAACTTTAGTAAAAAAGAACTCTCTGCTCAGTGATAGCGTATTCGGTAAGCTGTGTGATGCAATTAATTATGTTTAATACGGAACATGTTTTTGCGCAGTAGTTCCCATCAAATAATATTCTAAATTTAATTTATTTTTACACCAAAATTGTTGCCAACTGTGCGTAAAGTCTAGTTTCAAACAAATTAACACAGAACTTCATCAGAGCGAAGAGAATGATGCATGATTGTCTCTAAGGACAATTCACAAATCGAAACCTAATCTCCTAAACCTCTCAACTACTATTTTTTCTGTTTTCACTTCATGTGGGAATACTATAACCCACAGCTATTTCTATCTATTTGTTCATAATAAAACTCAATAAATAGTGTTAAGTTTATTCTAAAGGTATTTTAATGACCAGCAGTGACTTATTTGTTAAAATGTTTTGTTGACCCTCCTGTAAAATTTGCAATTTTTCAGTTGAGAGGTTTTGGAGTTTCGGTATCGAAATGCATTTTCGAATCGTCCAGTGAGATAATCAGGCCTAAGGCTCCCCCCGGCCTGACGAAGAACGATATTAATGAGCACGAAACTAGTCGCCGTCCTTATTTTATGTTGCGGATTTTAAGAAGCTGTGGGGGTAAAGAAGGTCAAACAATCGTTCAAGCTCTGTGGGGATGTCCACTCAGCAATTGACTGTTCCGTAATGAAATGCCAGAGACACGTGCATTTATTTGGGCGGAAAATTTTTTGGACAAAGGGAAAGCATAAGTAATTTTACGCGTTACTAAGCTGAATGAAGTAATGATAATAGCATAAGCACATCCCTGCTTTTTTTCTATTATATATACAGGAGTGTTAAAAAGTGTTCGAGATGGCGTGACCGTTTAAAATGGGGTAGCGTTTTTTTCCCCGCGTATCTTTTAACAGTTTTTACAGTGTCTCTAACTGGTGGATTCGACTCGAGATTCCATCGAATTAACGACGCTTTCCATGCGTTCCCTCCACACACGACGTGTGTGGCGAGGAACTATTACCAGAACTCGGTGGATAAATACGCCCGAGAAAAATCGTGGAACACTTAAAAAGACTCTAAATGAAGTGGAAAGGAGAAAAAAAAAACGGGGTGGAGGGTGGAGGAGAAAGTTTTCCCTTTTATTCGACGTGTCCGTTCCACGGCCTGTCAGAAACTCCGTGTCATTTTTCATCTTAAAGTCATTAATCATGGAACCTTTTTTATTCCGAAATATTTTTAAGTCCATGAGTGTTTTTTTCCCGTTCTTTGTGATCAAGGATCTTTAGGTCTGTGTGATATTTCTTTTTTTTTTTTTTTCAACCCCCAAGTTTATTCTGTGCGGAATACGAGAGCGAAGGGAAGGGAGGGGGAAAAAAAGGGAATTTCGTTGTTAAACATGGGGAATAAAAATCGTTCGCCGAGGGACCTAAAGAGGAAGGAGAAGGGAAAAAAAATATCTAGATTGTGTCCAAAGAGTTTAAAGAGTTTCAGACCGAAAGGAGAAAAAAAAAACTATCGAAGTTGTTGATAAATGTTGGTAGTTTTGATGATTTTGGAAGGTCTAGCGTTTTTCAATTGAATATGGGTGTTGTGGGGCATTAGGAAATGGTAAGTAGTTTTTTTTTATGTATCTCGAGCATACGCCAACCAAGTATTTATGCTTAATATTCTGTAATCAGCCAGAATAAATTTTCCTGATACTTGACAAAAGAAGAATATGAAACCTAATTTATGCGTGAATAAAGGAAAAGATCTAAACTGTAGCAGCTTTTAAGCTTAAATAGGACTTTAACCCTTCAGCGGGCGCGCCAATTTTTGGAACACCAGCAGCCGCGCGTGGCGCAAAGTGCAACGTCTCTTTCAACCTTAATTATTCTTTTTGTAATGAACTTTTTTTTTCAAATTGAAAAAAAAAATTCTGCGTTTTATGGCAAGATATAAAATGTTGATAATATTGAGCTATAGTTATAATTAAAGGCCAAAGAATGCAGATACAATCGCCTTTTTTCAAAACTGTCCGGTTTATTGGATCTAAGGACAACTAGCGAATGGATTCCTATTATGTCCAAAGACCTAAAAAACAATGAGATTGTTCATCATCGTGATATGCGGGTTACCGCGTAATAGCTGCATATTTGATCGACTACATCAACTCCTGCTTTTGTCGTATCCAGTATAGCCGCTAGTTTTCCACAGTTAAATCACGACTAATAATGAATGGAAAGGAATCCAAGGGTAAAAAATGAGACCTGCTTTAGAAAGGGTGTAGCTATACATAGATACTGCTTAGAACATTCAAACCTTATATGGAAAAACCAACCATTCGAAATTAAGAAAATGTTGCACTTTGCACACAGGCGCGGCCGCTGAAGGGTTAAAGTTGTTTGAGGAGAGATACCTTAAACAAGATACCAAGATAATAATTTTTTAATTCTGATAAATCCTCGTTTTTCTAGATAGTGTCTTTTCAAGATAAGACAAAGCATTTTTAATACTTTTGACCACTACTTGTTTGTTGGAAAACTGACCATATTTGAGCTTCGGACAGGATTTCCCTAAAATACATAGCTTTGATGGAAAAAGGAAATTTTTCTAACAAAACTTTTCTCTGATTGATACGAAAAAGTAACTCATTAGAGCATTTGCCTGTTTGACGTAATTTTTATTGGGACATGAACAATCACAATGACGTTTTTAGTTTTACTTTGAGAATGTCAGGGGGGGGGGTAATTTTTTAAAAACAGGCTTGGTAAATAGCGGGAACACACCACCTCTTAAAATTCACAAAACAAACAAAAAATGGCAGCTTGTTTCGACCTACTCAGTGCAGTTCTTCATCAGTCCTGGTTTGCAAAATAATTTTTAAGGCCTTTGATGACAGAATTTGTGGTTGATTGCTTATCTATGTATATAAAACATTTCCGTAACAGACTGACTGACTTACTGAGTGAAAGATAACGCACAGACCAAACCGCTGGACCTAAAGGGCTGAAATTTTGCATGCCGATTCTTCTTGCAGTGTAGGGTGCACTAAGAAAGATTTTTGAAAAATTCTTAGATTTTTTTAAATTAAATTTTTAAGCTGTGTTTGTAATTTTTTTAAAGTTTGCATTTAGAATAATAATCTGATAGTTATAAATTTATATCACGAGAAAGAAAGATCATAAAAATTTCTTTAAAATGAAATCATTTTCGAATCTCTACCTTCATTATCTGATTTTTGGTGAATTTTTAAAGATTAATTTTTAGAATTTAATTTATTAAATGCTGATCATGTGGTTTCTTTTCTTTTTGTGATACTTTAAGCTAATTTTGCTCCACGTGCATAACAACGAAATAGACAAAACAAATTTTTTTATCTTGCTAATGTGGCAGACGATTGGACATTATCCAAAAAAATATTAAAATACAACAAAACAAATAAATGTTCCTCAAACTGTACTATATTAACTGTACTATATTCTTTAGTATGTTTTATTAGATTTAATTTGAATATTTTCTTCTAAATTATTTTGTCTATAAAAATATCTGTTACGATATATATATATATATATATATATATATATATATATATTGTTTGGCAATAATTACATACTTTGACCGTTGTATTTAATTTGAATGTACTCCGTAACGAAGCACGGGTTTTCAGCTAGTATTTTATAAAAGGCTTGAAGGTTTTTCCTTCTTTATATATGGATTGTAAATCTATAAGTCCCAATTAGAGACCATTTTTTTAAAATAAAATAATTTATCCATAAAAAAAAAATTCTTTTACCCAACAAATTGAACGGAACCCAAAATCTTTCGTTGAAACATAATGATGATAAAATTCTGAAGAAGTGTTGAAAATATACTTAGTAATCCAGCCAAAAAGAAAAAGAAAAATATTTCACTTGTTTATATTTATATCAGGTACACTGTATACTAGCCGACTGTGCAAAAACTAAAGAGTAATTGTTTGATTTTGATATAAATTTCAATGCGGCACAAACGTTAGTAATTTTTAAATATTATTATAGTGCTTCCACGTGTTGATATCATTTTAGACCTTAGACGGACGGATAAATACACACGAACACGTAAACATTCCATTCGAAAATTTCTGAAAGAAAACGGGACCCCTAGATGAAAATGGCAGTTCATTTCTGCTTCTATAGTAATCCTGTACGAATGAAACAAAGCTATTCACCGCCTGACGTGAAAAGAAGAAAATCGGCCCAAACAAATATGCCGAAGTTGCAATAAGTTAAGCCATCGACTCTTTATATCCCACAAAATTCACTTGTTTTCCTCACACGTAAGCATTCGGTACTCACCGTTGGAAAGAAATGCTCCTCTTTTTCTCATCTTTTTTTGTGAAGCTGTTCTCTCTTCTTTTGTTCGTCAGCATATCGTTCTCTTTGAAGGAAGAGCCTATTCTTTGGGGAGGACTTGAGAATAGAAGGCTGGAGTTGATCTATTTCGAGGTGTTATGACCAGCGGTGAAGTACAGCGATCGAAAGAAATAGTTTTATTCTTCGTGTTAGAACCTAAGCCCTACATGTGTTAGTCAATGACAATTCACCTACGGAAATGCCTGTATTTCACTTCCTAAGAGTTTACGTAAATATAGAAAAAAATACAGTCGAACCTCCATATATCGAACTTCCACATATCGAAATTTTCTATATATCGAACGATTAGCAAATCTCCATGTTCATTACATAGAAAAATTGTTTCTATATATCGAAAAAATCTCTATATATCGAAATTTTTTTCAAGACAAATTGGGAGATTTGATTCCGCTTTAGAATAAAATCTCCCAATTTTTGGCATTTGAAACAATATGTCGTGGACTTCAATTCGCTGAAAATGTCCCTGATTAAGTTTTTAGTGGACTGAATAAATACAACATTTCTTTGAACTTTCCGCAAAACTGGCTGTTCAGTAAGATATTCGTAGTTTTTTTTAAAGAATGTAACTGTGATCATTGTAACCACTGTCTGGATTATTGTTTTTTTAAAGGTATGTAGTACTCAATAAATCTTTCATATTAATTCATTTTTTAGTTATTAACTTTCATTGAATGGGATTCGCGTATAAATTAGAAATGGAGTTTCGTATACGAAAATTAGCTTTAATTTTTTTAGGAGAATTATGATAAAACTAAGCTCAATTCTATATATCGAAATTTCTATATATCGAATTTTTTTCCGGCAATTTGCTACTTCGATATATGGAGGTTCGACTGTATATTCATGCGTATTTTTAAACACACAGAAGAAAAGCCGTACATTTTAAATATAACGGTTAAATTAAACAGTTATAATAGAGTTAAGCCATTATTTTTAAAATGCATAGCATTTCTTCTGCATATTTAATAATATGTATTAATATATTTTTTTATATGTTAAGTAAACTCTTTACAAGGAACTCCATTACAAGGAATACCTCAATATTACGGAGAGGATAATCTGGGATGTGCCCCAAACACTCTTGAGGTAGTTTAATTGGCTAACTATTTATGTTGTATTAGTTATTTAGCTTCCAGTTTTTTTTCTGTTTTTGAAGAACTAGTTGTTCATTTCCAAAGTATATCTATCGTGAAGATTACATTCTTGAGAAACAATTCCTCGTTAAGTGTCGATGTTGGTACTGTGACAAAGCGATGTTATCATCGAACTTAATTCAGTTCTTGCGAATTTGGTTTTGTTTTCATTTTTAGGGTGTCAGTTTCAACATTTTTTCTATGTCTGCCATATATTATTTGAATGTGCCAGGAAAG